>JACEFZ010014204.1:0-35348 GCA_014155875.1 Cepaea nemoralis
AATTGGGGGGCCTTTTGCAGGGCCTAACCGTAAAAAACGGGGCCTGGGTGTTCCGGGTTCCCCGTCTCCAGTCGTCTTGCCATGCTCGCCACTGGAGCCAGATGGACGCAGACGAGAGAGCGAGGTCGATGGAGTTGCGTGACCACTACCTCGCTATATTCCAAACTAAAGCGCAAGTCATTCGTTCTTCATCAGAAATAAAAAAGAAAGATGCAATGAATGAATGGTCCTCATCATTCGTGATGGACGAACATCCATTGCAACACTTGCGAATTATTCATATTGGTTGTTCAAGATATTTTCAGTATTCTGCAGGAACATTGTAATAGGGAAAGGTCACCCACGCGCACTCTCTATAATTAACAACTACTAGTAGTATCCCCCCCCCCCCCACCGCGTTTCCATCCTGTTTCAGGATATTGCGGTCAACATCAGAATCTTTCAGCTGTATGTTGATTCCTAAGCTAGATTACGCTCATCAGCACGCCACGACTTTCTGAGCGACTGGCTCCATACTCACATAAGTCACTGGCTCGACTCGAACTGCTTCCAATTCTCGTGCGCTCACGTCAAAGTATTCGGGGTTACGGAGAAAGCTGCTAACCCCTCGACCAGGGAGACCGGCACTAGTAGTATGAGAAGAAATAAATTGTAGAACTTAGTGACAGCTGGCAAGATTGAGGGGAAGAGAACAAGTGGAAGGCAGAGAAGTAAAAACCTGGATGGCTTGGCCACGTGGTATGGTAGAGACAAAAACACCGAGTTGATCGGCGACTCTGGTGGTTGTGTGGGATGTTCAAACATGACCGCCTACGCTTACCAGCATGGCACGTGATGATGATGACTAGCAGTACTAGCATGCGTGTGGACTATGCTCGAGTTCAAAGTGAGCGGAAAACAAACAATGTACCCCAGGAATCCACATCTGAAGTAACTTCTACCATTTTATCCCTATCTGAAGTAACTTCTACCATTTTATCCCTATCTGAAGTAACTTCTACCACTTTATCCCTATCTGAAGTAACTTCTACCATTTTATCCCTATCTGAAGTAACTTCTACCATTTTATCCCTATCTGAAGTAACTTCTACCATTTTATCCCTATCTGAAGTAACTTCTACCATTTTATCCCTATCTGAAGTAACTTCTACCATTTTATCCCTATCTGAAGTAACTTCTACCATTTTATCCCTATCTGAAGTAACTTCTACCATTTTATCCCTATCATTACCCTACTCAACCTCAACAGATCAGTTATATATGGTGCATCGCCTGGCTCAGATTAATAATACTGTGGGGGGGGGGGGGGGCGCTGAGTGGTCTCAAGGTATGGTCTCCATCTCGAGTGCTGGAGGTCCCAGGTTTAAGCCCCGGCGAGGACCTGGATTTTTTCACGTGGACTTCTGGTAACAGAATGTCCCCTGGTCTCTAGGTAGTGAGATCGAACGCCCGTGTGTATTTTTGCGCACGTAAAAAATCCCCTGGCAGTTGGAAATCGAAAATGAGTACCCTAATGGCGCTGCCCAGGCAAAATTTCGAGTTAAAAATCTACCCAAAGTATTTCAGGATCCTCGCCGGTGCTACGGAGTTCGTGCACTGAGCTGAGATGATCTGGACTCCGGCATGGGTTAGGAGTAGAACGGAGCACTTATGGGTTACACCCGTGTGCTGTGATGTTGATCCGTCGACTAAACTAAACAAACTAAATAATTCTGTGACCGAGTGAACCACAAGTCGGATATCTATTTTAAGGGCATTGTTGTCTGAAGAGGGTGCTCGAGTAAATGCAGCAAACTTTAATTTTTATTCTCTTTCTCCAAGCTTGAACGACAGCTATGCGAGTCTTGTTTCTGCAGTCTGCCTACATAGATAATCGTCTGTTTGCTGGTTTAGATCCTTCCAGAACAATGACTCATCCATCATTCTACTCCACACCCACCCCAGTCACAATATGCAAGACTTCCCTGCTGGGAAGTAAATGACTTAAGATTGCAAGTCAAGTAGATCATGTTCGGGAGATTGCGCTGTGGTGCAGTGAACAAGGCCTGTTCTAGACGTGCAATCCAGACCCACAACCCACAACAGGCCAGACTTCTTCGTTTACCTGTGAATGGGTCGGCTGTGTGTCGTCTTGAGAAATTCCCAGGAGCCGAGTATAAGAGCAAAGAAGTTAATTAAATCGGGAAGTGGGAAATTTAATCTATATAAATCTCCTTATAAAGAAAGCTGCGGACAGAATACAGTAGTGGTGGGGTGGGATAGGTTTTGACAAAGTCTCTTTCTTCAAGCCTCCGTTGATAATAAACAGATGTTTTGATCCGGGTGTTAGAGATAAGTCACGAACCTTTATGAAAGAAATGGGAGGGGTGGAGCACTCAACCAGGGTTCAAACATGGAAGCTCGCTATTGATATACTGTACGAGCTTGATGATTATTAATAGAATATTAATTACTGTAGACAATAATTGTAAATAAATAAGAAAAAAAGAAGTCCCGTAGCACGAACCTGCTGCGATTACGTGGAGCGTTGGAGCCAGCATATATTTGTAGACCTGTGTTGGCGGAGGTATAGGCGCATAGAGGAACAAGTTGGTATCAGTTCCCTCGAGTAACAAACGGGAGACCTCGTATCAAATTCTTGTCCGACCGCACCCGTCCCATTGTCATGTAATAGTCAACACACATTAATTTGGACATAATTACGTTAACTCCTAATCTAATAATTGTGTGTTTCAGCCTGCCTGAACTTTGTCCAGCTGTGTACTCCAGATCAGTCTGTCCCATAAAGTTGTTATTGTAACTCTCTATATATCACAGACAAGTAGACAGAAACAATTGTTTCGATACCTTCTTCTTCTGTCTTCTTCATGATTGACTGGAATTGCAGCTGAAGTTCTTTTGGTGTTGAGGTATCCAGTCTCACACCAACCAATCTTTGTCGTTTCTTACTAAATGCTTATGGATTACAGTGGTACCATTCTTTGCTTCACTTATTAGCCCTGGTAGCACGTAGGACAGTTAGCAAACCATCTTCTTCTTTTTTCTTCCTCTTCTTCGTTCACCCTTTATCTACCTCTTGCATGCTCGTTAAAGAAAAAAGATGCCCGGCCCCATTCGACCGTTGAACTTTCAATTGGTTATATTTATATATGGGTCCTTTATGATGTTTTTTTCTCTGCATGCGGAGATAGGACTGTGTCTTTTCGTTTTCTGGATTTCCTCTTTTTCTTCGTTCACCTTTTATTCTCCCACTCCTCTCCCAACATTGGGACAAAGGCCCTCAACCAACCCATTCCAAGCCTCCTATCCTCAGCTATCTCATGCAGCTTCGTTCATGTACTCATATTATTCATTTCTTTTTCTACTTATTTTGTTCGTGTGTTTCATGACTTCCCATATTTCATTTGGCTTGTGGATTTCAGACAAAGGCCTTCCTAGTTATCATATTCTCAAGCCTTTTCAATATACGTCCTACACAGCGTCGGTGTCTTTTCCCCACGTCTTAATTCACTGGTAATTACCTAGGTTCTCTCTAAGAGCCCCACATTGATGATTCTGTCATACCATTTTGTTACTTTTAGTATTTGTACAGGCATATATCCGTGAATGTTTCTTTGGACTTTTTCATGATTGGTTATATTTTCAGCTACAGTTTGTCCACTGAATGGGAATCCAGCCCCACAACCAACCCTCCTTCGTCGCTTGTTAATTACTGTAATGTAGAGTACAGTGTGATACTATTCTTTGATGCCCTTAAAGGGAATGATATCGAACGTGTGGTGTCCTCCTTATTAGAGACAAAATTATGTTATTTCCGAGATAAACGAGATATTCTCATGTTACTTCTGAGATAAACGAGACATTGTCATGTTACTTCAAGATAAACGAAACATTGTCATGTTACTTCTGTATAAACGAAACATTGTCAAGTTACTTCTAGATAAACAAGACATTGTCACGTTACTTACAAGATAAACTATACATTGTCATGTTACTTCTAGATAAACTATACATTGTCATGTTACTTACAAGATAAACTATACATTGTCATGTTACTTACAAGATAAACTATACATTGTCATGTTACTTCTAGATAAACTATACATTGTCGTGTTACTTCTAGATAAACTATACATTGTCGTGTTACTTACAAGATAAACTATACATTGTCATGTTACTTACAAGATAAACTATACATTGTCATGTTACTTCTAGATAAACTATACATTGTCGTGTTACTTACAAGATAAACTATACATTGTCATGTTACTTCTAGATAAACTATACATTGTCATGTTACTTCTAGATAAACTATACATTGTCGTGTTACTTCTAGATAAACTATACATTGTCGTGTTACTTACAAGATAAACTATACATTGTCATGCTACTTCTAGATAAACTATACATTGTCATGTTACTTACAAGATAAACTATACATTGTCATGTTACTTACAAGATAAACTATACATTGTCATGCTACTTCTAGATAAACTATACATTGTCATGTTACTTACAAGATAAACTATACATTGTCATGTTACTTACAAGATAAACTATACATTGTCATGCTACTTCTAGATAAACTATACATGTCGTGTTACTTACAAGATAAACTATACATTGTCATGTTACTTACAAGATAAACTATACATTGTCATGCTACTTCTAGATAAACTATACATTGTCATGTTACTTACAAGATAAACTATACATTGTCATGTTACTTACAAGATAAACTATACATTGTCATGCTACTTCTAGATAAACTATACATTGTCATGTTACTTACAAGATAAACTATACATTGTCATGCTACTTCTAGATAAACTATACATTGTCATGTTACTTACAAGATAAACTATACATTGTCATGCTACTTCTAGATAAACTATACATTGTCGTGTTACTTACAAGATAAACTATACATTGTCATGTTACTTCTAGATAAACGAGACATTATCATGTTACTTCTAGGTAAAAGAGACATTGCCATGTTACTTCCGAGATAAACGAGACATTGTCATGTTACTTATAGATAAACAATAAATTGTCATGTTACTTCAAGATAAACGAGATATTGTCATGTTACATCTGAGATAAACGAGACATTGTCATGTTACTTCTAGATAAACGAGACATTGCCATGTTACTTCCAAGATCAACGAGACATTGTTATGTTACTTTTATGATAAACGAGACATTGTCATGTTACTTCCGAGATAAACGAGACACTGTCATGTTACTTACAAAATAAACTATACATTGTCATGTCACTTACGAGATAAACTATACATTGTCATGTCACTTCTCAGATATGGGAGTATGGGCGAAGTGGTCAAGGCGTCTGACTCGGGCTCAGAAGTTTGTGGGTCAATAACGGGCCGGAAATTTGGGTTGACTAGTGCATTTTTTCGGAGACTCCCGAGGGTCGTCGCCGGAGCTACGGAGTTCGTGCTTTGTGCGACGCTTTTCGCGCTGTTGAAAGAGACTGAACCATATGTGATAAAACCCGATGCAATGAAGTCGACCTTGTCGACTTTTAAGCGTCTTTAAGCAACTTCTCAGATAAACGCGACATTGTCATGTTACTTCTCAGATAAACGAGACATTATCATGTTGCTTTCCGTTAAAAGATAACATTACCTCAGAAACACCCTTCTGTAAAAGATATTGCAAACACATCAGTGATAGTTCACCTCTTTACGTTACATAATCACAGCTTTCAACATTACAGTGCCAGATTTTCTTAAATCGCTGCCAAAGTACGCCGCAAATTGGCCAACATTGGTGCGATGCTGAAGATATTACTAGCCAACATCTTCTTGGAGGCAGACGAATTTGCTTAATTTACATCTTGGTTGATTCCAGATTGTGGCAGGCCAAATCCTCTTATAAATATCAGCAGAGCAATGACGTCAAGAATATTTACCGCTCTGTGGAGTGAAGAGATGTTGATTTTTTTGATTGCATAAAGCTGGGTTTACGCGGGGAAGGCAAGAAGCTCCTATTTTAGCTTTTCTCAAAGGCTTTGACATGCTAATGCACGAGCTAATGCACGAGTCTAAGTACCTTAATGACCGAACTCTCTCACTGCAACCGACCGACCGAAGATCTATCTACGATAAATTCTTAAAAAAGTGAATCGACACAATTATCTTGGAACAGTTGTAACATTTGATGCGAGATGCCTTGAAGAGATAAGAACAAGAATCTCCATGGCGAAGGTAGGTTTTTGCAAGATGGAAAACATACTGATCAATAAAATGATATCATTTACAACGACAAATGAGTGCTGAGATACTACATAGAACCTGTATTGTGTATGGATGTGAAGCGTGGACAATGAGCACACAAGCTGAAAAACAGTCTGTGGAAATCTGGTTTCTGTGGAAAATTCAAAGAATACCATGGACAGACAGAAAAACCAATGACCAAGTCCTATTTGAAACAAATAAATACCGTAAACTGGTTAGAGAAATTAGACGTAGTCTCTGATTCTTTCTGATGTTGTCAGTGCGTGTTTGGCTTTGTCTCTTTCAAAACATGGATTATTCATGTTGGTTGTTCAAGATATTTTCAGTATTCTGCTGGGACATTGCAATAGGGAAATGTCACTAACGCGCACTCCCTATTATTTGCAACTACTATTTATAAGAGAAGAAATACAATGGAGAACTTGGTGACAACTGGCAAGATGAAGAGGAAAAGAACAAGGGAAATCAGAGAAATAAATACCTGGATGGCTTGGCCACGAGGTATAGTTGAGACAAGAACACTGAACTGATCCACGACTCAGGTGATCGCATGAGATGGCGAAACATGACCGCCTACGCTAATCGGCATGGCACATGACGATGATGATCCATGATAAAATATTTATTGCAAGTGTACTTTTGGTATACATATAAAAACCTCGCTGGTGATTTGGAGATTGCGCAAGGAGCTGCGAGTTTCATCATCATCGGATGGCTTGACCTAATACATGTGGAGAAGAGATGCGAAGCACCAGAAATAGACTCTCCAAGGTCCTGGTCGTGCGATATAATCGACCAATACAAACGGAGAAATAGAAAGACACGGAGTGAGATGAAGAGAGGGACATAGAGACACATACATAGACACTGATAGACACACAGAGACAGAGATTTAGCAACGCAGGGAGACACAGAGATCGAGCAAGACATAGAGAAATAAAGAGAGACTTCGAGAGACATAGACAGATATAGAGCAAGACAGAGAGACACAGAATAACATAGAGAGAGAGAGACAGAGCGACATTGAGAGATATAGAGTGAGAAACAGGGTGACATATGGAGACAGAGAGAAAGAAATTAAGAGAAACGGAGAGGGTGAAACCAAGAGACACCGAGAAATACACACACATACACACGCACACACACACGGAGAGAGAGAGAGAGAGAGAGAGAGAGAGAGAGACAGAGAGAGAGACAGAGAGAGAGAGAGAGAGAGAGAGAGAGAGAGAGAGAGAGAGAGAGAGAGAGAGAGAGAGGCACCTAAATACAGATAGCCAGAGTAAGAGACAGAAGGCGATAGGAGCAAAATGGGAATCAGAAAGGGAAATAAAAATAGCCACATGATGAGGACGAGAGTTACATAAAAACGCCCAAACTGAGTTTATTTCATTGTGACCACATAGAGCAGTGGTTCCCAAGCTTTTCAAGCAGAGGGCCAAATCTACTATTTTCGGTAGTTAAGCGGGCCACAACGTTATAAAATTATAAAAGTCGTGCAATATCATTCTTACCTTTCTTAACTTTTGTCAACAAAATTCTAAAACTTTAAAGGCAGTTAGTGTCAGTAGCTTTTGATAGAGTTAGACATGTCAACATTGTGGATATGCTTGCAGATCTACAAATTGATGGGAAAGACATTAGACTTATAAAAAACATATATTGGAAACAACAAGCTGCCATAAGGATTGATAATGAAGTAGGACAATATCAACCTATTAAGAGAGGTGTTAGGTAGAGATGTGTAATGTCTCCAGATCTTTTTTCCCTATACAGTGAAAATATTTTCAGAAATGTAGAAGACCTAAATGGAATCAGCATTGGAGGACGAAACATAAATAACATTAGATATGCAGATGATACAGTATTGATTGCAGACAATGCACAGGATCTGCAACAATTAGTAGACGCTGTGGTTGTACATAGTGAGCAGCTGGGGTTGGAGTTAAATTGTAGGAAGACACAGGTTATGGTCGTCACTAGGAAGCACGAAGCACCACAATGTAATATACAAGTAAATGGGAATATTCTTCAACAAGTGAATCGGTTCAATTATCTCGGAACAGTCATAACATCTGATGGCAGATGCCTTGAAGAGATTACAACAAGAATCGCCATTGCGAAAGTAGCCTTTAGCAAGATGAAAAACATTCTGACCAATAAAATGATGTCAATTGAAACGAGAAAAAGAGTGTTGAGGGGATACATAGAGCCTGTTCTTTTGTATGGATGTGAAACTTGGACAATGTGCAGTCAAGCTGAAAAACATCTGATGGCTGCAGAAATGTGGTTTCTGAGGAAAATGCAAAGAATACCATGGACAGATAGAAAAACCAATGACCAAGTACTACAAGAGACAAATGAAAATCGTAGATTGATTAGAGAAATTAGACGTAAACAGTCAAAATTTTTTGGACATGTTATGAGAAGAAATGGACTGGAGAACTTAGTGACAGCTGGCAAGATCGAAGGGAACAGACCAAGAGGAAGACCGAGAGGAAAATACCTGGATGGCTTAGCCACATGGCATGGACGAGACAGGAACACTGAGCTGATCTACGACTCTGGTGATCGAGTGAAATGGCGAATCATGACCGCCCACGCTTTCCGGCATGGCACATGATTGATTGATTGAGTGTCAGTACTACACTGTGGTCATTTTTTTGGTTTAAAATCAAAAGTTCATTTAACAATAAATTTTTAATCAGTTTCGAAAATCGCTATTAATGTAATTAATTTACAATTGTAACTATTCTTCGTAATCAGTTACTTAAGTTAAGATGCCAGTTTATCAATGTCTGGGCACAAATCTGTCGTGCCCAAAGTCATAAGCGCAGCTAGGTTACTGTCCGTGATTCTGGAACGTAGCTTTTTTTTTTTTATAACAGCCACTGCGGAAAATGACTGCTCGCATCTGTAATTCGAACCAAAACGAGAAATGTATCTCTGGGCGAATGAACGCAAGTGTTCCAATTGTTTGACAGGCAATAGTCGCCAGAATGAAATCGTATGATCAGCTGAACGTTGCGAACTGAACAGGCGCATTCGATAATATATGAGCATAACAACCACGAGCAGAGTAAATTATCGCACTCTGACGGGTCGCTCCGAGTGCATTTTTTTAAATTATTAAAATATATTATTTTAAATAACGAGGCCTCGCGTGCCACTTACTAACAGCTGGCGGGCCACAAGTGGCCCGCGGGCCGTCGTTTGGGAACCTTTGACATAGAGCAAACCTCTCCTACATAATACACATTTATTCTGGTTAATAGGTTCCTCTGACATTCATAAATATTCAAACTGCTATTAATTTGATCTTATTTTAATTATTTTTGGGGTTTTATTTCTGTCTAATTCTCCTGATGACAAGAATGATGAAACAGGAAGCGTACTTTTGCATCGTCAATTAGAAACGAACTTGAAACTCCTGGAAGTAGCATCTATAAAAAATTAAGACAAACACAGAAAGGTTAAAACTGCTCAATGCAAAGCTACGTGGGTTGACAAAGAAACGCGAAATTAATCCAGTGCCGTCTGTGGCCCTGGTGTACGCAAGTTACAAATTATGGTGCAGTGTAGTTTGACTCCGGGGATTCCAATTGCTCAGATCCTGCAAAATGCGAAATATTTTCCAGCCTAAGGCTAAACAGGAAAACACGGACTGCGTTTTAAAATATTAGCTAGTGCTTTTTGGATTTGCTCATTAAGTGCCACGACCCAATGCAAAGCCAGGGTGACCTAAGTTGGATAGCGCGGTTAAAGGCCAGCAGAGGATCAGGCTTATTTGCATATTTCAGGGCGTGTAATAAGCCTGGCCAGGTCTGTGGTGTTTGTCCATCAAGTATGATGATGACAATTAATTTCACTCAGTGGGCTAGAAAGTATGGAGCCGTGAGTTCTAAGATGGCTGGTAAGGTCTGTTTTGGATCGAAATGGTCTTTGACAATGTGGGCAAAGAATGCTTGACGTTCCAGAAGGAGTAGGATCTTCTGTGATGTTTGATTTTTGTCCAATCTGTTTTCCACAGCTCTTGGAGTCCATTTTACTTCGCAAGTCAAATAGATAATGTTGGATAAAGAATGACTTGTATGATAAATTGGATTAAAGTGAGGAGCAGTTGTGCAATTCGTCACCAACTCTCTCGCCTGAGCCCATCTGTATCCACGTAGAGCGCCCTGGTGATCCACCGCACCTGTATTTGCCAGGTCTGTAAACTTTCAGCGAGTGGTCTCGGGGTGTTTTGGAATTCAGATCCTGTCAGTGTTATCTCCGCGACTAATGCTCGGACAGTTAGGTTGAATCCAGATATATTTTCGTGTAAACAAGGCTGAAAAAACATAATGAATTGATGAGCAGCCTTTTGAATACAAACCAATGAAGTCGATATCAGAGAATAGAATAGACAAGAACAAAATGTAAAGCTGTTTGCACACATATCCTCCACATAAAGATGTGATTTTGTGTTACTTATAAAGCATATTGTTTAATTTGTAGAGGGTCGGTGGGTTTGTTGCTTCTTTCAGATGCTGGAGTCATTTGAAAGTAAACTGAATCTGCGTGCCAGTAGTTTTCAAAGACTCTGTTGTATAATTCTTCATCTAGCATATGCCTATATCACCGTCTGGCAGCTTCGTCTACATTCGCTGCTTCTATGCGTGTCAGTGATGAACTATGCACACATGTTGTGGGAATTCCAATTGTTTGTCACGTCTTTTCAATAGTTTCACTTAGTTTACCGACTTGATTTCCTACATGGCATTTGGGTTGAAGTTTGTTGACACTCATCATCTCACATCATCTCATCAAGTCCTCTTGTACCTGGCGGTGTCGAGAAGAAGTATACAGTGAGGGAAAGTGCCCGCTTTTGGTTTATGGTTGACACTGTGCAACCAAACACTCGTGGAGGACATTGTCAACGTAGGCCTAACCCCAAGCAGTAGCTAGATGCCGTGCTGCATCGTGACCTAGTTAGAATCTACTACGCCGTTCCGTGACGTTTCAGTAGCAGACTTGCACATTCAAGATTTCTGAATTTGAAGAGGGAAAGGTTAGCCCTGCAACAAGGTCCCCGAGGAAAAAGTATAATGATATCATGTGGGAAGAAAACCCTGTACACGAACTTCGTTCTGACTGATACGAGAGTAAGTTAATAAGTAAGTCACAAATGGCTGTAGAAAAATTAACTAAATACGATAACAACTTGAAACCAGTTTATTTGTATACATACATTGTCCCTTTATTTCTCAACATAATTTCCACCAACATTGATGCACTGATTCCCTAGTTTTATTAGTTCCATCAAACCGGTTGCATAGAACTGCGTGCTCTGTTTTCTAAACCACGTTTTCACTTCACATTCAACTTTGGCGTCATTCGCGAAATGTCTCCCGCCAAGGTGGGTTTTCAGTGGACGTAGCCCCTAGCGATTTCCAGTAAAGCGGTGCATTTTGGTAGAAAAAGTTACGAGGGCGAGTCAATAAGTAAGTCACACAGTTCCGTGGGATGGCAGGTAAATGAAAACAGGGCACGCAAATTTATGCAATCGGTTTGGGAGAACTGATACAACTATGGTATAAGTGCATCAATGTTGGTGGAAATTATTTTGAGAAATAAAGGGACAATGTATGCATACAAATAAACTAGTTTCGAGTTGTTATCATATTCAGTTATTTTTCTACAACCATTTGTGACTTACTTATTAACTGACCCTCGTACAAGTCTATTCATGCGTTAAGACGACCTGAATGCCACTGCTTTGGTCTTAACATCTCAATAACTTTACTTAAACACAGAAGTCACAAACAGTGTGTTGCGCGATTTAATGCCTGGCTATTTCTCTACATCTCGTCAGGTGGATACTACACAGTTATATATATATATCACAATGCCTTGACTATCTGTTTTGATTGTTTCAGCTTTAGTATTTTTTACGTATTCACTTCATATATATATATATATATATATATATGTTGCACCATTTTTTGCCTGGCATATTTCGCTCCATCTCGTAAAATACATACTGCAGAGTTTTATATATATATATATATATATATATATATATATATATATATATATATATATATATATATATATATATAAAACTCTGCAGTATGTATTTTACGAGATGGAGCGAAATATGTCAGGCAAAAAATGGTGCAACATATTGTTTGTGGCGTCTGTGTTCAAATTCACCAAGAGAATACATTGGTATCAATCTCTATATGTTGTTATATGTGAGACTCATACACAACCAAACTAGACCTGACTAAAATCATAACCATCAATATTGTTCCCATTGTCTTACAAATTAGATTTTGGTAAATCTTCATATATATTAGGCCATGCTGTCATGAAGTGGCTTGGCTGTCTCTCTCCCCGTAGTTCCCTTACTAGCCTGGTTGTATTGATCAGCTTAGCGGTGGCTTCCTTACAATATATTGCGTATTCGGGAGACTCATTTTCTTTGTTATTCATTGCACTTCCTTTCATTAGAGTGCTGGCTATGTAGGTAGACAGTATAAGAATGGACAAAAGAGAGGCGGACAGAGAGAAAACAGAGAGAGAGAGAGAGAGAGAGAGAGAGAGAGAGAGAGAGAGGCAGAGAGGTACAGAGACAAAGAGGCAGAGGGAGACAGATAAAAAGATATAGAGAGAAGCAGAAAGATACTAAGAGAGAAACAAAGAGCGAGAGAGAGAGACAAAGAGAGAAAAAGAAAGATATGCGGAGAAACACTGATAGAGAGAAAGAGAGAGAGGGTGGATACAGAAGGAGGGTGAGAGAAAAACAGAGATAAATATAAACACAGAGAGAGTCAGAGACAGACAAACTGAGAACGACAGAGTGAAGAAGACGATACGAAGGAAAAGTGAAGGAGGAGGGGGGAGATGGTGGAAGAGGAGAAGGGCGAAAGAGAACAGAAAAGGAAAGAGCAAAAGAATTAAGAAAGAAAGAAAGAAAGAAAGAGAAAGAAAGAAAGAAAGAAAGAAAGAAAGAAAGAAAGAAAGAAAAGAAAGAAAGAAAGAAAGAAATTGTTTACTCGGAAGAAAATGAGCTGTCCCCACACCTCACCTTGTCCTGTAGGAACCTAGTAGTTCGCTACCACAAGAACAGCATGACATTGCCAGCCCTAATGTCGACCCCAACAAATGAGGTTTCCTTGTCGTTGGGGTCAGCAGTTCCATGCCGCCTCAGCCAGCTCGGTAATGAGAAAACAATAGCCCAATCCACAATTTAAACGAGCATTTTAAAGCCGATAATTCATTCGTTCCATACAGCTTATTGGGGACAGACATTTTAAAAGAGACAGAAAGGGCAGGGAGGAAGAAGAAAACACAAAAAACAGCGCTCAAATCTAATAATCGAGGAGCTTGCAATGATTAATGTCCCATGCAATACGGTCGGAACAAGTCAAGCACTTGTCCAGAGAAATAAATTACTCCCAAAGCTTAAAAAAAAAGAATGGCATTTCTGGCTCATCCTGCATGTCCAGCAATGAGCCTGCGTGAGGAGATTTCTCAAAAATTTAACGATTTGAACATTTTTTATTCATTCACCTCCTACTTGAGTGTTTCTTTCAGAATGTTCTGCTGTCCGTAGAAAGCTCTTACAGTTAATTTCAGACACCCACCACCAAGGATGAAACACGACTCTGATTTGTCCACATGACTTCTTCATTCGACGTTCTCAATTAGAGCCGGCCCCTAATTTCCTCCTCAATAAAACATGGCGGGGATTTTGAGTCACAGGAACAATTCACAAATAGGACGCGAAGCATCCGGTGATTTCCCACAGTTGAAGCTTCGGATCGACCTCACTGACATACAGCATATTCTTCAGGGATAATTTAGAGGGGGGAAAAACACCCTAGAGCTTGTTTACATCACACCAATGTGTGCGTTAGTGTGTGTTTGTGTGTGTGTGTGTGTGTGTGTGTGTGTGTGTGTGAGCGTGAAAAGGTGAGTGAGATAAGTTTATACAATAAGATACTACTCGTATATGTTGCGTTGAGTTAAGAACCGACATCACTGCACTCAGGACATTCCCATACGTGCTCCTTCCCCTCGTTCAACAGCTAGCGAAGAGTCATACTACTAATCGTTCCCACCGCTATCTGATTAAAAGTTCTCCTGGTCTTCCCTCTCAGTTTTGAGATTCTTCCAGAACCTCTACCGATCCCCCGCGATCTTATTCTTTCCACATATGGGTTCTCAATTTGTTCCTCCGCCTTCTATACAAGGCGCATTATCTAATCGTTATGTAAATTGCGGCGATCAAGGTTCGTCATTTCGCTCTATGATCACAGTCTAAAGATCAGTTTGCTGTTGTTACTCTGCAGTCCCGTTATTTATATGATTACATTATGTTTAGACTCGTTACAAGCTGACTTTCATTGTGGAGATGGTACTTGATTTTATACAGAGAGAGAGAGAGAGAGAGAGAGAGAGAGAGAGAGAGAGAGAGAGAGAGAGAGAGAGAGAGAGAGAGAGAGTGGACTGGGCTGTAGTTATAGGCTGGACTATTTTCATAGACTTGACTATTGTTATGAACTGGATTGTTGTCAAGGACTGGACTGGACGAGTGTAATATACTTGACTATTGTAGTAGACTGGACTACTGTTAAATACTGGACTATTCTCATTGATTGGACTATCCTCATGGGTCCGGGTGTTGTTTGAAAGCGATCATAGCGAAAATAGCCCCATAGTGGGTGCTAAGTATGAATGCAAAGTGTCATGTCTTCCACGGCATAGTAAATCCTGGTGACCTTATCCTATCCGCTTTTCCTTCCAGATAATTATTAGAAAAATAATGAAAATTATCAGCTACAGAGGTTTCGATTCTGGGTCGAACCCACAATATAATCCTAAATAGAACCGAAAATATAATCCTCAATAGAAACCACAATAGAACTCACAATAGAACCTACAGTAGACTCCTAAATATAACCCATAATAAAACCTACATTATAATCCTCAATAGAACCCACACTAGAACCCACAATAGAATTCGCTATAGTACCCACAATAGAACCCATAATGGAACTCACAACAGAATCCTCGTACAAAGGGAGACGTGGCTGAGTGATTACGGTATCCGTCTCATGCTTAGATGGTACCCGGTCCCCAAGAACCATTGTATCTAATGATATCGCACCCCTCTGATCTCCTGGGCAGTAACATCGGATGTCATGCAATCTCCGATTAGGGTTAAAAATAGGCGGTCCAGTGTCCAACTTGTGCATCTTAAAAATCCCAGGGTAGTTGAAAATTGCAAAGAATAGGCAGTAAACCGCCGCCCTGGCAAACCTTTTAAGAAAGGAAAGCCTAACCACGCGTAGGTAGAGTCCTTCACCTTGTGTGGAATCTGTCTACGGGAGGCAAGTCTTACACACATGAATGCCGAAGTCGAACACACGGACCTTTGAATAGTATAGATAGGCAGGTTTGTAGCACTCTCCTAGAATGAAAATAAGAATTGAACCTGGACAACTGTGTAACTATAGTAATCATCTCACTAACCGCCGTGCCATACATACATACATAGAAAACGGCAAAAGGCAGTGGCATAAGCAAATAGAGAACATACTACAGACGGGACGAAAACTACAGGCAAGCGGGTTTTGAACCAGGCACCTCCACAAGAAACCGTAAAAAGTAAACAATTTAGACTTGGGTAAACTAGACATTCTAAACAACGTTGTTATCTCTAGCTAGTTGATTGTCTCTGAGACTAGCCAAATGATTGTGTCAGGGATTTCCCATTGGTCTTGTTCGTTCCCGCTAGTTTAATATTAGCCGATTGAACACGGAGATTGTCCCAGGCTAAATTACTGCGTGCCTCTAATGTATAGGCTTCAGCAGTAAAGCTGCATTTGACTTCATTATGTTTCATCGATTACTTAATATGTTTATCGACTGTGTCATTAGGAGCTGTTGTAACGTTATGGCTAGTGTACGAGTATGCATGTCCAGTAGCCCTGGGTTCAAATCTCACTAGCGATTTCGTGATATTGTCGCAGGGTGTCATGTACCTCTTCCTTCCCCTCTTATTCCTCATCTACCTCCTCCACTTCCTCCTCTTCTTCTTCCTCCTCCCCCTCCTCCTCCTCTTTCCCCTCCTCTTCCCACTCCTCTTCCCCAACCTCTTCCTCCCCCTCTTTTCCTCCTCTTCCTCACTTCCCCTCTTCCTTGTCATCTTCCTCCTCAGTCTTCTCCTCCCCTCCTCCCTCTCCTCCTCCTCTTCCTCTTCTTCTTCCTCTTCTTCTTCCTCTTCTTACTTTTCTTCTTCTTCGTCGTTCCTCTATTGAGTGGGTGCATCACATCTAGTCATACACACCTGTAACCGAGAGCTTAATGTACATACATTCGTGTAAGCTGTTCTGCCTGCAGACAGATTCCATCCAAGGAGCTATGCTATGTCCTCTGATAAGTAGGTTTACTGTCCTAACAATTTTGTTAGGACAGTAGCTTAATCTTTGCCATTTCTAACCCCTTTATGCTTCATGCCGTTTTCAGCCCTTATCCGAGGGTGTTAGAGACAGAGATTGACAGAAAAGGGGGGGGGGGGGGGGGGGGGGGGGGGGGATATGTTGGAAAAATGGTTCGGAAAAATGATGAGCTGTCAATTTTGCCAAGAGAACAGAGGACAGCTGTTTGTTGGAGAGCATTGTCGCCTGCACTCTTCAGGAAGGCAGTTGATTGTAATTATAGTGATGATGGTAACGATGGTTATAGTGATGATGATGGTGATAGTGATGATGATGATAATGACGATGATGATAGTGATGATGATGGGGAAGATAGGGATAGTTATGATGATGATAGTGATTATGAGGGTGACACTGATTGTGAAGAAAGTGATGAAATGATGATGATGATAGTTATCATGATAGTGATGATGGTGGTGGTGGTGGTGATGATGATGATGATGATGATGATGATGATGATGATGATGATAGTGAGGACGATGATTGTGATGATGATAACAGTGATGAATATGATGATGCTGATGGTGATAGTGATGATGGTGGTAATGGTGATGATAATGATGATGATAGTAATGATGATAGTGTTGATGGTGATAATGATGTTAGTGGTTACAATGATGATGATAGTGATATGGATGGTGATGATAGTTATGGTGATCAATGTGATGATGGTGATTGTGATAATGATGACAGCGATGATGATGGTGGTAGTGATAATGATGATGATAGGAATGATTCTGATGATTATTATGATGATAATGATGACGATGGTTATTATTATATCCCAATGTAGCCAAATGTCCCGAATGCTGTGATGTCGGTTCCTAAATCAATCAATCAATCAATCAATCCAATTGTGTCTTACTTTAAAGTGTCGTCCCTGGAGTGAGGGGAGTCAACACCCACATTATATTCTACCCCTTATCAATATCCTGGAGATATCCAGCAGACTCCGTCCACAACACTCCCTCAATCTGAAGACACCTTCTTCTCACTCTTGCTCACCCCTGGATCATGCCCCCTCTCATGCTTCCCCAACGCCACATATTCAACAACTCTTGCTTCTAAAAATTAATAAAGATTAATTTATTAAAAGAAAAAGTGTAATGTACCTGAGACGTGTATGCGAAGAAAATGTGTGTTGTGTATTCTAATGTAAATGTAGAGGTCAGACTACAAAGTTCATGATCAGAGTCCACTCATCATGGCAAGGATTACACGACATCACAAGAATCAGCACAATGGACCTCACCAAATGTCGCGTCTCTCCCTCCAGACATGTCCTCCTCCAGGAGCCTTGATAACCATGAGGTCTGATTCCCATTCAAATCCACAGTCTGGGAATGATACTATTTTTGTTCCTATCAAAAATAACTGTTCCTAATAGTTTATAGAAACTGAGACCACACAATTATTGCCCAGTGAAAAATTGGAACACTGTCCCATGAACATGACGTTTTTCCTTCTTGCGAAATGTTCTACAGTTTTCACTCTTAAAACAGTAATTTTTCTTAGACTCAAATAAATATCTTAATTTTTTAGATATTGTCTTAATGTTATGATTTCCTTGATACGTGGAACCACCACTCTACAATGTTCTGGTTTCATCTATTGTGAACATCAGTCCCTACTGATCTAGTAATAAGTGGACTGAACATCCATCACCACTGGTATGTTCACGAATGGTATGAAATCAAAACTCATTACTATGTTGCGGTCTACTGGTAGTGTAAAGTCTTCTTAGTAATGTTCTCAGTATTTATCCTGTGGGATACTTATACTATTCAGCTCCACCGAGCAATGTTTATCAACTTCTTCTAGCACAGGCTCATTGAGAAAGTTGCTGGCCAATCTTCCTGCACCAAAAAATATCCTGGATCTGATTTTTCAATGGTTCTGTGTTCTTCATCCCAACCAGAGGGAACCTTAGGCAACACCGCAGTTCTACTAATCACATCTACATTTGCCATGACAGGCACGTGTAAAATTAAATCCACCTAATTCGCACACGGTAGACATTATTACAATCCATAACTGCAGTGCCACAGCACGTCTGCCTAAATCAACTGTTTGAGTTACACTGTGTCACCCAATCATGTTTTTGTCCAAGAGCCTTGAATTGTTCACGTGACGTTTTTTGATCTCCAAACTCCAGATAGTTTCAAGGGCAGATTATCCATTTTCATAAATCTTATGTCCCCTGTCGCAACCAATGCAAGAGTGATTCCCCTTGTTGCAACTTCCAACCAAGGTAGCGAGTCCCTGCATTTCCCCCAACCACGGGTTTCACTAACCAGCAGCCAATTCGTTTGATGTCGGAGAATTCTCAATGTTCCCTGGGTGTCTTTATCTCACCGCTACTCGAAGTAAACAAGTGCAGCTGCAACACAGACTGTTTTTTTCTGTACCGGTTTAAAACAAGTGTGGCCTTGAAAACATGCCGTTAATCCGACTGCCTGTATTTTCATCAACTGGTTAATCCACGGTGATTTTCATGACACCAATATAAACCTGATTATGATATTGATGATGATGGCAATGTTGATATGACACGTACCGGTAATCCCACAAGGAACTTGATGTGTCAGAGCGTATTCGCAACTTGATTTTAAACCCACCGCAAAACTTACACAAGTCGTCTCAATGAAAAGGACCATTTTTCACACGTTAATGCGCATTGGGCCTGTCGGACTTGTCCAGGTTTTCACGTACCACTGAGCACTCGGCGGGTGATGTGGTCAGTTATGTGGTCAGTGATGTGGTCAGTGTCACGGCGGCCGCATTTACTTCTTCCCAAGACATTTCATAATTCTAATTTTAGTCTGCCGGTCTCTCTGGCCGAGGGAGTTACACCACTTTCTCCGTAATCCCGTTTATCAGAGTCTCGTAGCGGGCGAGAACTGGGAGCGGTTCGTCCCCCGCTGGTGACTTGCGGGATAACTGAGCCGGCCGCTCAGAAAGCAATGGCAAACTACTGAGCGTAATCTTGCCAAGAAATCAACAGACAGCTGAAAGATGCTGCTGTTGACCGCGATGTCCTGTAAAAGGATGTGCGAATTTAAAAAAAAAAAAATTTTAGTCTTGGCGCACCTGCATGGTCAGGCCAAAATTCGAATCAACTTAAATGCGGAACAAACGAACAACGAACAAACTTTATTTTCACAAGGTTAAGAATTGGGCACGCAGGCCCGTCTAACATTCTGTCCTTCTATCACTCTCTTTCATACATTAAGTCACCCGCACATCATTCGAGGCAAACTGAAAACAACAACAATATTAAAATAAATATTCATAATAAAGGCATGGGAAAAATGAAATAAATCAATACGTCATGACTCACTAAAATTAATCAATGATGTGGCATTTGTTGTTAGCCATGGGGAACATACTGATCTACCAAAAGGGGACTGGCTGCTATACTAGGGTTTCATTATTATTGCAACAACAAAAAAACTGTCATTTACAGCCAATATAGTACCTTGCGGTGTATGGCAGGGAGGTCTTGAGCCTGAGGAATTAAGGCCGCCTGGCTAGAGCAATCGCCGCGAACTGTGCAGGTTAGAGTTTTAGTTTTGTCCCCGACAGAATTAAAACTCCACACCTTATCGAGGATTCGAACCCGGTACTTCCTAAAGAGAATTCGACATCTAGCCACTCGGCCAGCCGCTCTTCTTCTTCTTCTTCTTCTTCTTCTTCTTCTTCTTCTTCTTCTTCTTCTTCTTCTTCTTCTTCTTCTTCTTATTATTATTATTATTATTATTATTATTATTATTATTATTATTATCTTCATCTTCTTCTTCTTCTTCTTCTTCTTCTGCGTTCATCCGGAGTTTTTTTCCGGACGTGATTGCGTTGTGCCTGTTTACAGCAGAGCTGCGTTCTTGCGCCGTTAGGCCGACGCATCCGACTTCTGCGGGCATTTGTTGACCGGGTTAACCTTCCCGGATTTTTTTACGACGTTAGACTCTCACTGTTGTGTGTTATCTCCCATCCCAGCTGGCCCATATAAAACAGCCAAAGGCATCCTGGTCAGCCCTCAAGGGAAGGCAGGGGCAGACCATGGGCATTCCCCGCCATCCAAGGAGGCTTCCATAATTGCAGAGCCAACACACAGCGCTCTGGTACTGGGCTCACCCAAGGAATCGTCACGTCCTGCACATGGCTGCTTAGCCTCACTTCCGTATATTGGGCCTTCCGTTCACCATAGGCTGTTCTTCCGGAAGCCAGAAGAATGCAGTCTGCAGATGACATCCACATAGTGAGCTTTCGATTCGGACTTTCCACGTAATGGATTTGCTATCCGAGCAATATTCCATTTTATGCCACTAGGACACTTTTTCCACCTTTTAAGAAGTTATTATTATTATTATTATTATTATTATTATTATTATTATTATTATTATTATAGTACGAATAATTTGCGGTTATGTGTACAGAGATTGGATGGAACCCGTGACCGCTGGGCCAGCAAGCGAGCGTCTGGCCGCTACGTTACCGCGGCTCCCTGCTGACGAATGAGCTAAGCAGGAATGGCTTCCCTTGATGTGTCAGTGTTCATCAGACGGCAGATTACAGACATCCCATTATTCGATTTGTGATATTTAGATGGCAACGTCGCGACACATGATCGTTTCGCTAATGTCAGCGTTATCATTTTGTGATTCCTTCCCAATGCCCTAGCAGTGGGCTGATCTTAGAAGAGGGGTGACCTTAAAAGTGGGCTGATCCCAGAAGTGGGCTGACCCTACAAGTGGGCTGATCCCAGGCGTAGGCTGATCCCAGGAGTAGGCTGATCCCAGGAGTAGGCTGATCCCAGGAGTAGGCTGATCCTAGAAGTGGGTTCATCTCCAGAGTGGGCTGATCCTAGAATTGGGTGATCTCAGGAGTGGGCTGACCTAAAAATTGGGTTGATTCCAAGAGTGGGCTGATCCTAGAAGTAGATTGACCCCAGGAGTGGGCTGATCCCACAAGTGGACTGACCCTAGAAGTTGGTTTATTCCAAGAGTGGGTTGACCCTAAAGGGGGTGGATCTAAGGAGTGGGCTGATCCTAGAAGTGGGTAGATTCCAAGAGGGGGCTGACCCTAGAAGTGTGCTGTCCCCAGGTGTAGGCTGATCCTAGAAGAAGGTTGATCCCAAGAGTGGGCTGACCAAAGAAGTGGGTTGATCCCTAAAATTGGCGGATCCTAGAAGTGGGTTAATCCCAAGAGTGGGCTGATCCTAGAAGTGGGCTAACCCTAGAAGTGCGTTGATCCCAGGAGTGGACTGATCCTAGAAGTAGGTTGATCCCAAGAGTGGACTGATCCTAGAAGTGGGTTGATCCCAGGAGTGGGCTGATCCTAGAAGTTGGATGATCCCATGAATGCGCTGACCCTAGAAGTGGGTTGATCCCGGAGTTGGCTTACCCTAGAAGTGTGTTGATGCCAAGAGTGGGCTGACTCTAGAAGTGGGTTCATCCAGCATAAACTGGGATTCCATGACTTGTGTTAAGTAAAGGCGACAGGCTTTATATCCATTACATCACTAATTGAATGACGAATGGTCTAAACATATGTACTTAATATACCCCGAGAAGCGGAGAAGGTCCTTAACCGCAAGCTTAACTGGAACCCAACATATCTGAAGAAACGAGACGATAACTCAAAGAAAATGAACAGGAAAGAGAATGAGAATGTTAGGCTGTACCATCTTGACAAGAGGCAAAGAAAACTGGAGATCCACCGCAGCAGGAATATGAGTCAGACTCAGAAGGTACCGGGTGTGTCTTCTTTGCTTCTTCTTCTTCTTCATTCGTCCGGAATGTTTGGTTGGACGTAATTGTGTTGTGCCTGTTTACAGCAGAGCTGCGGTATTTGAGCCTTTCGGTTGACATATCCCACTTCTTCAGTCATTTGTTGACCGGGTTAACCTTCCCTAGTATTTCGTAGGAATTTCGACTCTCACTGTTATGGTGTAATTTCCATCCCAGCTGGCCCATTTAGAACAGCTGAAGACATCCAGATCAGCCCTCAAGAGAAGACAGGGACAAACCATGGGGATTTCCTACCATCCAAGGAGGTTTCCATAATTGCAGAGCCGACACATAGCGCGCTGGTAATGTGGGCTCACCCAAGGAATCGCTACATGGCTGCTTAGCCTCACTTCCCGTATATTGGACGTTCCGTTCACCAGAGACTGTTTCTCTGGAAACCAGAAGAATTTATCTGCAGATAACATCCAAATCGTGCCACTGGGATGCTTTTCCCCGTTCGATGACGTCCACACAATGAGCTTTCGACACCGGGTTCAAATCTCCGAGCAGGGTTGGATGTGTGTATACGATTCATTAACCTCTTTAAGAAAGTCTTAAAAGTCAAGAGGGTCGACTTCATTGCCCCGGGGTTTACCCCACATGGCTCGGTCTCTTTCGGCGACCTGCCGAAAGCGTCGCACAAAGCATGAACTCCGTAACTCCGGCGACGACCACCCCCCCCCCCCCCCCCCCCCCCAGGAGTCTCCGAGAAAAATGAACTCGTGAACCTAAAGACATAGCACGGAATCGAACCCACGACCTTCGGACAGGTTGAAAATTGCAAAGAGCATGTATTAAGATCATCGCTCTGGCAAAATTATTAGGGGAAAAAAAAAAGAAAAGTACCCCGGGGAGATCCTACCTTAGATGGAATCTGTCTATGGGCGGTACATTTACACGCAAGCATGCGGAGATCGGACACGTTGATCTTAGAGACTCACAATTGTTTGTAAGGCACTCACATCGAAAGATGAACGAAGAATGAGAAGAAGAGCCGATGTCAAAAGCAAAGGAACTAGAATTGCGAAGGGGAAGCACGTAAACGAAAGCCAAAAACAATTACAGAAACGAACGTTTCGCTCAAAGTCTTTGTCAGGGTACAAAACTGTGACGCTGCTGTGACCCTATAGACCCTATTAGAGTTAATTGCACCAAGGCACGTTGACAGCAGCACGGACACTTCTATAATAAAGCACGATGCAGGAAAAATGTCAAAAGAACATTACGTATCGAGATAAGGAGGAAAAAAACGATGCATATTAGCAATTAATGGCGTGGAAGGTAATTAATACACAAGCAGGTGCTCTCAGAAGCTTTCTAAAAGAGATTGTATATGCCTGGCTTGGTTTGGGAATGAGTCATTAATTCGTGGATCTTTGATCTCTTTTCTTTTTAGGATTTAACATTAACTTCTGCTAGAATATATCTATTGTATGAATGAAGAAGACGGCATGCTGTTTTTGTGGAACGTATTCAACTTTCATAATTACTTATAAGTGGAAGATAAGGGAGCGCTACCACATTATTCTCCGATGAATAAGTTTTCGAAGAGTGCAGAAATCTGGAATGAAAGAATGACGAGCGGAGAATCCTAGCGAGAATCCTAATTTGATATGTCACTGACAAATTCATTTAGGTGGCCGAGTGGCAAGGACGCAAACAGATAATTCTAACTAGATAAGCGCAAGGTTCGAATCCTGCCTCACAAAATGACTGTCATGACGGTTTCGCTGTTCCTAGCCTTCTGCAATTAAATAAAAGTATTTGAAGTTATTGCACAGAAAGACAACGTCAAGGTCTATCAAAAACAACAACAACAACAACAACAACAACAACACCAACAGACTATTGAAGACATTTGGTTATTAATCCATTCATTACCACACAAAACGTTTAGACCAAACATGATACACCATCAAATGAACAAGTATTATAATGTCAATTTCCGTTTACTGAGAATTGAAATTGCGAACAATACCACGAAAGAAAAGAAATAACACGACGACACTTCTTCTTCTTCAGCGTTCCGAGCCATTGAGGATTCTTTGCTGCAAATACGATCCGTCTCCATTCGTCTCTCTGGTGGACCTTCTCTTGCCAGTCGTTGATTCCAAGTGCTTGTAGGTCTGTATATGTATTATCTCTCCACCGTCTTCTTGGTCTACCTCGGGGTCTACGGTCATTTATTTTCCTGAGTGTAAGCGAGTCTTGTTTCCCTATTATCTTCCATTCTTTCTATATGCCCCAGCCATTGTAGTCTATTAGCCTTCATGATACCAGTGATTAGCGGGGACTTAAACAGATCATAAATGTCTTTGTTACTTCTTCTTTTCCACTCTCCACTTTGTGTATCCCTAATGGGTCCAAAGATGCGTCTTAAAATTTTGTTCTCAAAGGTTTGTAACAAGGCTTCGTCTCCTTTCGTTGTACTCCAGGTTTCAGAGCCATACAGCACAACTGGTCTGATCAGTGTTTTGTATATTGTGATTTTGGTGTTACGAGATAGCGCCTTTGATTTTAGTAGATGTTGTAGTGCATAGTATATCTTATTTCCAGAGTTGATTCTAGTTTGTATTTCTTCCCTTATGATGTTGGAGCAGTTGAAGATTGTACCCAGGTATTTGTATGTTTCCGTTCTTTTAATGGTCATATTATCTATGTGTATGTGGCCAGAGTTTTTAGTCATTCCGTCTCTTGAAATTACCATATATTCTGTCTTATCTTGGTTGATAACCAGCCCCATCTGTTGGGCTTTTTCCTTTAAGTAAGTCAATATTTCCAATGTCTTTTGTTCACTTTGCACTATAATATCTATATCATCTGCATAACCAAGCAGCTTGGATGTTCCTCCAATATCACATTCCTCCTTTATTTCCTTACAACTTTCTCTAGAGCCAGATTGAAGAGTAGCGGCGATAGTGCATCACCCTGTCTCAAGCCAGATGTTATTTGGCTGGGGTCTGCGACCCTGACATGACGATATATCGTCCTTCTGTCCAGATGAGAGTTCACATGCGGTGATATATTATCCTTTGGTACCTGAATTAGTTAAGAGGTCTTCACCTATCCCTATAGAGTTTGTCTCGAAGGTTGGCTCCCTTGGAACATATTTCCTCTCTCTAAATGTACAGTTCACGAGGAGTTAAATTAATTAGAAGACGGAGAACATTATAGAAACACTATGCAGAAAAGAAAGAGTTAATGGATAATTTGGAAGTAGGTTAACTCTTAAGTGATGGAATGTCAGTATTTGGACAGCTATTTTCAGCGATCAAGGTGGAATAACTACAAAATTGCCTTGTTTCATTTTGTCATGTGTAAGTTTCTTCTTCTTTTTACAGACAGACAGACAGACAGACAGACAGACAGACAGACAGACAGACAGACAGACAGACAGACAGACAGACAGACAGACAGACAGACAGACAGCCAGACAGACAGACAGACAGACAGACAGATGGACGGACGGACGGACGGACAGAGAGCGAGAGGGAGAGAGAAAGAGAGTTTGTGTGTCACACACATATACACGCATACAAACACACACACACAAACACATACACACTCACACACAAAAAAGTAATACAAACCTACCCACTAAAGTAATACAATCCCATACCCATCTAAGATACGGAAAACTATATCCCAGAGAACCGTCTCTTTGTGCTTAATTAATTGTCTGGACCGCATATTTTTATGACAAGAGCCTGACTGCTTCTGTATCCCCACTTATCTCCTGTTTACATTTCTTGGTTGTTCGGAAGTAGCCGCCCCAGTGGGCCGATGGTATCCCCGCATTCTAATCGTATCTTCGGAACAGAACTATTTCTTGAAACAACAGGGCGCCTTCAAGTCCAGTTAGAACTTGCACGGGGAGACGTATTTAATTGTACTTTCTTCTACCGGTGTCTTTGGCGAAGTTGTAGCGAGCGCTGTTCGAAAACCGCAGTACAGTGTTCGATATCCACTTCAGGCCATTTAGTGGTAGACTGACTTTTTTGGATTTCTAACAATGATATTGTCGTTCAGATAGCAATGGCGCACTACTAAACGCAAACTTGCCTAGTAAATCATAAACAGACAAACAATAATGGGGTTGATTGCGAAGTCCTGTAAAGGAAATCCCGTTAACCCTTTTCCTTCTTTTCTTGTGCTTCTTTCTGGGTCAGCTTCTGTGGCTTAGAGATGGGGGTGGAAAGTGGGGGGGGGGGGGATGTTCACAATCCCGACATACCGGGATTACAAGTCTACACATTTAGGAGCAAATACTTTGCACTGATTCTCATAATGGTATTAGCGCCGGCCGTTTAGAAAGCAATAGCAAACTACTGGAAGCAAAACTGACTAGAAAATCACAAATAGCCAATGCATGTTAGAGTTGATTGCGCCGTCCTGTAAAGAACGTTGCGCCGCGTAACTGTGCGACTAGTGTCTTTGCTTCGGTAACCATTTGTTGAAGGTTTATTTCAGCTGTCGGACTTGTGGCGAAGAGGTTACGTACGCATACGAACGCATACCGCGTTCGAAACACAGCTGTGGGGTAATGAAAAGCAGATCTCCTTACGCTGGTTTTCATATAATGAATTGAGTGCCGGTCGTTCAGAAAGCATTGGCAAACTAATGAACATACGCTTGCCAAAATATGACAAACAGCCACGGGACAATGGATACTGAGTTCCAAAGACGTTAGGAAAATAAGTACAGTTCCTCTATGTCTTATTCTTAATTTTTCTTTTGTTGTTCGCCTCCTTATTCTCCTTATTTTCTTCCTGTTCTCATTTCTGCCTCCACCCCTTTTTTCTTCTTTCCCCTTTTCTTCGTTCTATTCGTCTATTCTCTGTTGCTGGCTCTCAAGAACTTCCTTCACTCACAGTCTCCCTTGTCCTCTACCACCAGCACCAGCACTACCAGCACCACCACCACCACCAGCACCACCACCACCACCACAACAACAACAACAACAACAACAACAGTAACATCTACTACTACTACTACTACTACTACTACTACTACTACTACTACTACTACTACTACTACTACTACTACTACTACTACTTCTACAAAGATCTCTCCCAAAAGAACTATACAGCAAGAACTCTCCACATAAAGCCAACACCCCAATAAACATTATACAACGTTAACAAGCTCACATTGGTCCATTTCGCCGCAAAACATACAACACAAGGTCACATCGATAGATACGATAAAATCCCTGGTCACAATTGTGGGTATTCCCAAATGTTTTAAAGATAGGGAGTTCCCCCATAACTCAGTCGTCAAGAAGGACATGACATTAATTAAGGAAATCCCAGGAGCCATTGGAATTGTTTGATTTCCACGTATCGGTGTATGTTTAGCTAAACCGGGGTTATTGTGTTTACACCAGAAAATGGTGGCTATCATGTTTATTTTGGAATAGTTGAGATTTCAAATATATTTACCTGTCTGTAGGCAATGAATCAAAGAGGAATTGTGATTTACGAGAATAAACGTGAGTCTAGACTGGTGTTTATATTATGTTTGCGGCTGTTTATCTATCTCACATTCATCATCATGATCTTCATCATCATTATTATCATCATCACCATCTTCATCAACGTCAATGCCACCACCACCAGCACTGCTGACCCACCAGCACTGCTGACCCACCAGCACCACCAACACGGCTGACCCACCACCACCACCACCACAATCATATTTATCATCATCTTGTTTTTCATCTTTTCCTACCTTGATTTTCAGTTAAATCGTATTCTTCTTATTCTTGTTGTTGATTTCATCGTTGTTGTTCTTCCTCTTCGTCGTATTATTATTATTAGTATTCGTCATTTACCACCACCATCTTTATTACTGTATTCTTTATTGTCCTCGTCCTCTACCTCCCAGTGTCTACTTATGACTGTAGAAAGATTTTGAAGTGTTGACGTAAACTTTATATCGATACATCCACTCATACATCGATTTCACAAATCTACTAATGCATATATACATACATGCACACACACACATATACACACCTATCGGGCACGCACACACATGCACACACACACACACACACATTCCTATTTGTCTGCCTGCCTACCTACCTACCCACCTAAATATCTGTCTGCCTGCATATATGCAAGACAGATACACACACTTACACAATAGGATGAATTTAAAAAAAAAAAAAAAAACCTGGGTTCAACCAGCCTACAATTGGTACCGTGAAATGTCGTGGGCAGTAAACGGACCGGACATGATACTAATCACATTCTTCATCGACTGCTAATTGGTCTATGAAATATGAGGCTAGCACCATATACCCAATATGTTCCAAGAAGTGCAGAAGTGCCCTTCACCTTTTCACACCTTTCCTTTATCCAGTCCTCCTGATACTCAGGGGCCCAGACAGTCCACCGCCGTACAGACACTAACTTTCTATCCATAAATCCCTAATAAGCATTCAGCTTGACTTGAAAACATAAGGCATTCTTTGGGATAATCCGTGGGCGTTGCGAGACTACTATCATTCTTAAGAAAACGTTGACAATTGTTAGAAGGATTCAGTAACCAAAGGTAACTCGATTCTCCCATACCCTTCAGTTTTCAGTTATTAATGGTGGTCAAATGTCCTTTGAACTCCTCGTGACCCTGACTTATAGGATACCTGAGGTGGGTTTCCTGACCAGGTAATTCTAAGACGTGGGGAAGATGGGGATAGAGCAGGTGGAAAAAGAGGAGGAAGTAGGAGGAGGAGAAGGGCGAAGAGGATGATGACTAGTAGGAAGAGGACGATGAAGAAGCTGAAGAAATACAAAGGAAAGGAGGAGAAGAAGAAGAAGAAGAAGAAGAAGAAGAAGAAGAAGAAGAAGAAGAAGAAGAAGAAGAAGAAGAAGAAGAAGAAGCAGAAGAAGAAGAAGAAGAAGAAGAAGAAGAAGAAGAAGAAGAAGAAGAACTAGAAGAACAAGAACAAGAAGAAGAAGGAGGAGGATCAAGTGAATGAAGAGAAGAAGGAAAGAAAAACAGCGGAGGAGGTGTGGATGAAGTAGATGAAGAGAAGCAGGAGGGAAGGTTGCAGACGAAGAAGAAGAAGAAGAAGAAGAAGAAGAAGAAGAAGAAGAAGAAGAAGAAGAAGAAGAAGAAGAAGAAGAAAGACGATGGCGAGGCGTAAACAAAATCTAACGACCAACCAAGAGAATGCACAGGCTGACTGCAGACAGTTAACATAACCTCATCATATACAATTCTGCGACTCTAAGTTTTGTCTGTTAAATACAAAATGTCTAATTTGAAAAAGAGGTTTAGAAAAGAGATAAAGACACAATCGATGCAAAACGCTCAAATTAACAGATGCAGCAGAAGAAACCCTGAGAGTAATGACAGCGCAAAATTGACACAAGAGATAAGTAACTTGACCTGAAGCCGCGTATTTGTTAGAATCCATAAGAACACGACCGGCCAAGATCAAGAGGGACTTCTTTCACCACTTAGGACCAAAGACAGAGGTTGTTCAAATAAGGCGATTGTGTGTTCTTAACACTGGTCTCATCGAATCGTCTGGCCACGTCGGCAAGTAGAAACAACATGGCAAGTATGCCTGCTTTCAAAGGCGAATTACTGAGGAGCAGAGAGCGGCCGGGGCGCCAGCAGGGTGGGACGCAAAGTAGTTTAAATTGGGTGGAGAGGAATTAAGGATTTACTGTCTAAACCATTAGAGCCCGGGAGATCAGCCGTGAGTACTGGGATAGAAACCGGGCTTTAGATGGTCGGGGCTGCATGTCCTGCTGATCCGAACGTGAGGACTTTTAAGTTTCATATATACTAACATTGTTGCGTGCCCGTTGCAGGACGTGGCGATCAACCCTAGGCTGACTTTCTAGGCAATCGTACGTTCCGTAGTCTGTCCTTACTTTCTGAACGAGAAGTCAACGTGTAAATCCAACTTAATGCCCGTTTAGAGGTTGAACGCCCAGACCTTGCTGTCAGCATACTTAAAGTTTCAGAGCCAGCTCTTTGATATCTTCAACCATGTCGACGTCTTTATTTAAAAAAAAAAGGAAAAGATTGATGAGACTGGTGACCAGGTTTCATCATCATCGTATTTCTTTTCTTCGGTTTAGACTAAATTAACGTCAAATGTAGTCTGCGGAGAGACATGAACGCCTTGCGCCAGATGGCTGGGAATGTGATGATGATGATGATGATGATGATGATGATGATGATGATGAGACCTATGCAACTTCAGACCCTGGGGTGTCAACTATATAAGACACAACACAACCTTAAAATCAGAAACATACTACGAGTCTGTGAAGTCATAATACCATCACATTTTGTAGGCCTGAATACACGGAGGAATACGTGGTCATTATTTACCTCCATTAGCGAACGGCCAGCTCATGCGTCGTGCCTTCGTCCGACCTCGCTCATTACATTATCAGCGTCACCACCTAGCGATTACATCAACGCGCCAGCTATTGTGACGTATGAGATCGTCGCTTATTCTAGGTAATTCCAGATTGACACCATGTGGCCATTTCAGTTCAAATTCGCCTTTCCTTCCAAAATATTCCGTACCCAATTATATGGTAGGTCAACCCAAGAGTCCCGTGGAGTGGGTAGGGGGAGAGAAAATAATCCAACTACAGCTGAGGGTTGACCTCAGACCACAGTGATGAAAAGCCAGCAAACTAGCCACTATGCTACCCTGGTAATCTAAAGTGAGATTTATTGATTGTGACCACCGGATGATAGTTTGGTTTGAAAGTGGTACTGCAAATGCCAACCCTATCGATGTAAATAAAGAACTCGGAAATAAGCGAATTTAAATATCCAGGGTCAATTTTGGATTGGGGGAAAGGGTAGAGAAATCAACACACGTTCTGCAAAGGAAAATTAGGAACTGGGGTAGCTATCGCAATCTTTGTTGCATAGGAAGATATACGTACTAAAGTAAATCTCATGAGAACTATCTCATGAGGCCGACATTATGCTCCCAATGTCAAACATGGACGCTTTCTGCAACTAATAAGCGCAAAATCATAACAACAAAGATGGGAGTCTCAGATGTGCACTCACTCTTAAACTTCAGCGTGCTGATGCCAAGGTTGCAGGTTCAGCCCCTACACCAATCAGTTGGACTAAGATGTTGATGTAAAAAAAAAAAAATATGTACAGCTAAAATTATCTTACGGGATGAGGTAAGCCCAACCCTCCATAGTAGACTCCATAGTAGACTTCATAGTAGACTCTTACGTCATGCATATGAGTTAAGTTTTAGTATTCTTTGCGTTCCATAATAACCCCGGAAGTGTACTGTTGTGTTGTTATCTTGGAGTATGGAAAAGAATGAGGAACCAGCAATCAGACAATACATATGGACAAGAGTCCATACAGCAGCTGAGAACAATGAGTAGCAACATATGACGCCGAAGGTTGATGGACAGCGATGACATATTCATTTCACAGGATTACCAGCTTTCAGACAGCACACCCCGTTGCATGATTCATACACTGTCAACCTGGTCGATGCGCGAGGCTGGCATGCGTGTCTAGAATAACATCTATCTGGCGCGGACTGACATTATAAACACGACACTCTCACTGACACGTCAGACCTAGAACCAGATGCAAAGGGCAAAGGAATTGCTAGTAGAGACTAGCAGTTAAACAGAACAGCGTGACAAAACCCCAAGACGCATCGACCAATGCCGAAGAAAAGAAATCAAAACCAGAGCCAACAGCAGAAGAAATACCGGTTGTGGGTTGGATATATCTGTTACTAAGAAACAAAGATAGATTACGACATCAAGCTGCCAGAGATTTCAACATTAACTGATGCAGTCAGTCATCATCATCATCAACATTTCCACTTTTGCGGTCACGTGTCGTGGGGAGGTATAATTGGATCTCCAGCGCCTGATGGGTAGAACTGGATAGTGTTACTCCATGTGACTGTACAGTGTCTTTGATGTCGTCATTAAATTTTCTTCTCGCGCGTCCTCTTTCTCTTGCAACAGATGTTCTTTGATGTAGGGCTTGTGCTAGTACTTGATCAGTGCTAAACAAAAACGACGGTTTTTACCAAACAAGATGCACATTCAAACAAACAGGTATCTTCTTCTTCTTCTTCTTTGCGTTCATCCGGAGCGTTTTTTCAGATGCGATTGCGGTGTGTCTAAGTTATGCGCTCTTGGGCCGAAATCCGTAGGCCAACACATCTGGCTTTAGCGTGCTTTTTTGACCAGGTAGCATTCCTGGGAAACAGGTTGTATAATGTAAATTTCAATTCACTGAGCATTAACATTGTGGAGGATACCACGAAACAAAACAAATAACACGGTGACCCTAGTACGGCGATATATCATCCTGCAGTCCAAATGGGAGGTCACATTTGGCGTTATACAATCCTTCGACTTGTTAGGACTAGTCCTTCTGAGGACAACATCCTTAGAGCACCGTTAGTTTTGGGGCTCTTTGGGATGATTAATAATCTTAAGCCACTTCCCGTATCTACCATGGATTTATATACAATAGTTTTCCCCATGTGACCCTCTATAAGTTGATATGTAATACAACTTGTATGCTGCCAAATAAACACTTTTAAGTCATACATCTGACAAACCCCTGTTTCCCATTTCCCGCAGTCCATGTTTGTTTGGTCCCAGCCTATTTTTGGGTTTGGTACTGAATCTGTTAAATATAAATTCATCATCATGACGATAAACACGCAATTTTGAAGACGCATCAAAACGGAGATAATACTTGATGATAATCAGATACGAAAATAATTATTTCTAGACAGAGTTATTGAAACGGAAGGCTGGGGTTTAAAAATTACGGGACACCTGGCGAAGGTAATTTGCGAACATTTAGGAAACCTCGAGCATAACCATTCGCACACGTCTCGTCTTCTGAGCGTTGATTCCTCAAGCTCCCGTGTGTGCGCAGGCATGCACACGGGCGGAAGTAAAGCGCAGTGAGCATCCCACAAGCGATGTCTCACAGCCTTGACATCTCCCCCAGCGGAAACCGCCCGCCTGGTGTCTATTGTCCCGTGACGGCCGTCTGCCGTCCATTTTGCAGACGTTATCCGTAAGGATCAGAAGCAAACGAAAAGCCGTTAATTAGAACCCCCTTGCTGCTTTTAACCTGTCTTTTATTACAGGTCTGAGCTGGACGAGAGCACTGATAAAATAGAAGACAGCTGAAAAGAGTGAATGAAGTGCTTCAGGCCTTCCGACCACTTGATGAATGGTGGGGCGTTACATGGGGTCCATGAACATGGAAGAAAGATGATATCGTCCACCAAAGGAGTCCAGACTTTAATGGACTGAGCTGTGAGAATAAACTTGATTGTGGTACTTATTTATTATTAGATTATGTTTGCGAATGAACTCTTGATTGTCTAGTTTTGGTCTACTTCATTATAAATGTTTATGGCAGCTGTTCTTTCGAATATATGTTTTTACATGTCTAGAGTCGTCCCTGTCGATTTGAATATCTACAAGCATCTTTATCATGTCGGCGCGGGATGATATTAGTATAAATTTCATGTCTTTTATCTGGCGTGTATGGTTAGCAGCTTTCTCTGTAACCCCGAATACTCTCGTGGTTGACGTGAGCGCACGAGAATTGGAAGCGGTTCGAGTCGCGCCAGTGACTTATGAGAGTATGGAGCCGGTCGCTCAGAAAGCAATGGCAAACTACTGAGCGTAATCTTGCCAAGAAATCAACAATCAGCTGAAAGATGCTGATGTTGACAGCGATGTCCTGTAAAGGATATGCAAAAAAAAATGGTGGGAATATACAAAAAGAAACAGACACTTGAGGTCATGATCGAAGACGCCGCTGACTCTACTTCTACGAGTAATATTCCTCCACTTACCCCGTCATTTTATTAGCCTTCTTAACTGATTCAGTGCCAAACAAACACGTAGGTTTGGACCATACTTGGCACTCACTCAAGTGAACAAGTATTACAGTGTACATTTCCATTCACTGAACATTAAAATTGCCGAAGATCCGTGAAATGAAACAAATTTTACGATGACCCTAGTATGGCGGTATATCGTCCTTCTGTCCAAAAGAATCAGTTAAGTCACTGTTACGGACAGGCGTGGTTGATGATGTGTCACGATCTGACGATTGTCATGTCTCTTGTTTATGTTTACTCTTCCGTCGTTTCATCTGTTATCCTCGTGAAAGTTTCAAGTAAGCACAGTTTATGTTAGTGTGTCTTCTCCCATACATGCTGTCTTTAAACCAAAGTAAATGGTGATCGAAGACGTACAATAGTCACGGGCTGTTTGTGTTACATCATACATGCAACGCTTTTTGGTTTTAGTAGGACACGTCAGATCTTATTGGTGCTAGCACGTGTGAATTGTTATGGGGAAGGGGGGGGGGGGGAAGAGATAAAGAGATAGATAGAGAGAGAGATAGGGGAGAGAAGAGTTATACAGAGAGAGTTAGAGAAAGATAAAAAGAGTGGAGAGAAGAGTAGATAGATTAGGGGGGGGAGATGAGCAATATAGTGAGAAAAATATAAGAGAGAGAGAGAGAGAGAGGATAGAGGGAGTGAGATTTGATCGAGATATAGTGAATTAATTAAGGAGAGAGAGAACGAGACAGAGAGAGAGCGAGAGAGAGAGAGATAGAGGGAGTGAGATAGATCGAGATATAGTGAGATAGATATAAAGGAGAGAGCGAGAGAGAGAGAGAGAGAGAGAGAGAGAGAGAGAGAAAGAGAGAGAAAGAAGAGGGGGCCCCAAGGACGGGATAGATTGTCTGAAAAAAAAAAAAAAAATAAAAAAAAAATTAACCCAAAAAAC
>JACEFZ010014205.1:0-15000 GCA_014155875.1 Cepaea nemoralis
GGGGAGGGTAAAATGGCGAGTCATGACCGCCACGCTTTCCGCATGCAATGATTGATTGATGACTGTACCCACTCTGCCTTCCCAAATCTTCCAAGTGTGCACACTTCTTGATGTATCTTCTGCCGGCTCATGATCTTCCCTTAGCAGCCTGTGGCCCTTGACTGCACCCAAAGAATCATGCAGAAGGTGTTCCTTGTCCGCAGATACCTTGAGGTATGATCTTGCCTGCCACACCCTGCGTCTGTCCTGCAAATGGTCGGCAATGCCAGGGTGTATCGCATACACACTATTGGGATGTGCCTTGTACATCATAGAATCAACCTCATGGCTTAATTCTGTATGCGTTTTAGTTTCCCTAACTGACTCTTTGAGATAGTGAGCATTCCCAGACCATACTCCACCACTGAAATGATCAGGTGCTGAAAAACTGTGAATTTGAATCTCGTGAGGCCCCTCTTGCCCCTGAGAACCGCGAACAATTAAAAAGTAATTCCTGCAACAAGAATTGACTTTCGTGTCTAGGAGTCCTTGTTGTCTTTCATTCTTCTAATCTATCACTGAACATGGCATCACTGCAACAAGAACTGAGGTTTTCCTCTGTTAATTTTTTTAACATTTTTTTTTGGCGGGGGGGGGGGGGGGGGGGGTTGTCTTACGTTATTCCCACCTATGACTGAACGTCATATCCCTGCAAACAGAACTGACTTTCGTGTCTAGGGGACCTTGTGACCTTTCACTCTATCACTTGTCACCCTCATACGGCACATCCTAGTGGAGCACATCAGTGGACAAAACATCAGCGTCTTTTTCTCCGCCTTTCATCTTCCAATGGGACATAGACCTTCAACCAACTCACACAAGCTCCAAGAGGGACATAGACCTTCAACCAACTCACACAAACTCCAAGAGGGACATAGACCTTCAACCAACTCACACAAACTACCAATGGGACATAGACCTTCAACCATCTCACACAAACTACCAATTGGGCATAGATCTTCAACCAACTCACACAAACTCCAAGAGGGACAAAGACCTTCAACCAACTCACACAAACTACCAATGGGGCATAGATCTTCAACCATCTCACACCAAACCCCCCCCCCCCCAATGGGATATAGACCTTCAACTCACACCCACTCACAGTGGGACACAAACCTTCAACCAACTCACACCGATTCCAATGGGACACAGACCTTCGACCAACTCATACCAACCTCCAATGGGACATAGATCTTTCACCAACTCACACCCACTCCCAGTGGGACACAAACCTTCAACTAACTCACACCCACCCCCAATGGGACATAGAACTTCAACCAACTCAAATCCACCCCCAATTAGACATAGACCTTCAACCAACCCATACCAACACCCAATGCGACATAGACCTTCAACCAACCCACACCAACCACCAATAGACCTTCAAACAACCCACACCAACCCCCAATGGGACATAGACCTTCAAACAACCCACACCAACCACCAATGGGACATAGACCTTCAACCAACCCACACCAACCACCAATGGGACATAGACCTTCAACCAACTCACACAAACTCCAAGAGGGACATAGACCTTCAACCAACTCACACAAACTACCAATGGGGCATAGACCTTCAACCATCTCACACCAAACCCCCTCCCCCCCCAATGGGATATAGACCTTCAACTCACACCCACTCACAGTGGGACACAAACCTTCAACCAACTCACACCGATTCCAATGGGACACAGACCTTCGACCAACTCATACCAACCTCCAATGGGACATAGACCTTTCACCAACTCACACCACTCCCAGTGGGACACAAACCTTCAACCAACTCACACCCACCCTCAATGGGACACAGAACTTCAACCAACTCACATCAACCCCCAATTAGACATAGACCTTCAACCAACCCATACCAACCCCCAATGCGACATAGACCTTCAACCAACCCACACCAACCACCAATAGACCTTCAAACAACCCACACCAACCCCCAATGGGACATAGACCTTCAAACAACCCACACCAACCACCAATGGGATATAGACCTTCAACCAACCCACACCAATCCCCAATGGGACATGGACCTTCAACCAACCCACACCAACCCCCAATGGGACATGGACCTTCAACCAACCCCCAATGGGACATAAACCTTCAACCAACACACACCAACCCCCAATGGGACATAGACTTTCAACCTACCCACACCAACCCCCAATGGACATAGACCTTCAACCAACCCACACCAACTCCCAATGAGACATAGATCTTTAACCAACCCCCAATGGGACTTAAGACTTTCAAACAACCCACACCAACCCCCAATGGGACATGGACCTTCAACCAACCCCCAATGGGACATAAACCTTCAACCAACCCACACCAACCCCCAATGTGACATAGACCTTCAACCTACCCACACCAACCCCCAATGGGACATAGACCTTCAACCAACCCACACCAACTCCCAATGAGACATAGATCTTTAACCAACCCCCAATGGGACTTAAACTTTCAACCAACCCACACCAACCCCCAATGGGACATAGACCTTCAACCAACCCACACCAACTCCCAATGAGACATAGAGCTTTAACCAACCCACACCAACTACCAATGGGACATAGACCTTCAACCAACTCCCAATGGCACATAGACATTCAACCAACTTACACCAACTCCTTTGTAGACTTGTTTATGTTTGTCTTTTTTCGATTTTGCACTTACCATTTCTACAGAATGCGCAAACCAGTCTTGCGCCAACCCTCCTTAGTCGTCTGTTACAACATCCACAGTGTTACTATTCTTTGCCTGGTAGCACAGGGGCGATTGTTACCTTGCCTGTGTGCTTTTGTTTCCAGATGTCACATATGTTTGTGTTGGAAGTTCTTCAACTGCAACAAAGACCCACAGAGTATCCAGAACTTGTAACCGTTATCTGCTGCAGGTCTATAGGTTATCTAAACTGTTTACCTACCCTGCCCTTAAATAGTTTTTTTTTTTTATAACGAAGGCTAAAGATAAATTAACTTTAACACAACAAGCACGAAGGGCCGCTATTCTTATTTCGCTAATGTAAGCGAATCGGCGGTGAGGAGTTGAAGGTGTCTCAGTTTTTGTGCTCAGTGTGTTTGTTTACAAATTCATCGACCTGGGTTCTTCTTCTTCTCTTTATTTTCCTCTACTACTACTACTACTACTACTACTACTACTACTACTACTACTACTACTACTACTACTACTACTACTAACTACTACTACTACTATACTACTACTACTACTACTACTACAGGTAATAGGAAATCAAAGTATCAAGGGACATAAAAATAATCGATGTTTTAACAAACAAGGGAGACAAGGTAATTAATTTTTTGTTGTATATAAATGAAGACTACGTAATGAAAATAGTTAGTTTGAAGATATAAAAGTATTATTTCTAATTAAACAAACAACAAACTAAGATGAATAGTTACCAAAATACTTGAAGTTACTGCAGAGTCTTAGGTGTCCAGTCTGTGACCTCGCATTGTAGATAATATCTCTACAGAAGTGTTATTCCTTTTTACGGGTTAATATATGCAATATCCGTTTAATTACAATTAGAATTTGTTGACTTTGTATTTTATAGTATTTTTAGCTGGCACATATGTATATGCCACAAAACAGAAAGAATTTAAAACAGGAGTCAGTTGTAGTAGGCATATATCAGGACATTTCCTGCTGCAGGTTTTAGGTTGGGTCTATATAGATCAGGACATTTCCTGCTGCAGGTTTTAGACTTGGTCTACATAGATCAGGACATTTCTTCCTGCAGGTTTTAGGCTGGGTCTACATAGATCAGGACATTTCCTGCTGCAGGTTTTAGGCTGGGTCTACATAGATCAGGACATTTCCTGCTGCAGGTTTTAGGCTAGGTCTACATAGATCAGGACATTTCCCCCTGCAGGTGTTAGGTTGGGTCTACATAGATCAGGACATTTCCTGCTGCAGGTTTTAGGCTAGGTCTACATAGATCAGGACATTTCCCCCTGCAGGTGTTAGGTTGGGTCTACATAGATCAGGACATTTCCTGCTGCAGGTTTTAGGCTGGGTCTACATAGATCAGGACATTTCCTGCTTCAGGTTTTAGGCCTGTGTTCTCACATATCTCAGGGACATTTCTTGCGCTGCATGGTGTTATTATGGGCTGTGTCTACATATGATCAGGACATTTCCTGCTTGCAGGTTTTTAGGCTGGGTCTACAGTATGATCATCGGACCATTTCCTCTGCTGCAGTGTAATTTAGGCTGGGTCATACATAGATCAGGAACATTTCCGCTGCAGGTTTTTAGGCTGGGTTCTACACTAGATCAGGACCTTTCTTGCCTGCAGGTGTCTAGTGCTGGGTTCTACCCTAGATCAGGACATTTCCTGCCTGCCAAGTTTTAGGCTGGTTTCTACATAGATCAGGACATTTCCTCCTGCAGGTTTTAGGCTGGGTTCTACATAGATTCAAGGGACATTTCCTGCTGCAGGTTTTAGGCTGGGTCTACATAGATCCAGGGACATTTCCTGCTGCAGGTTTTAGGCTAGGTCTACATAGATCAGGACATTTCCCCTGCAGGTGTTAGGTTGGGTCTACATAGATCAGGACATTTCCTGCTGCAGGTTTTAGGCTGGGTCTACATAGATCAGGACATTTCCTGCTGCAGGTTTTAGGCTGGGTCTACATAGATCAGGACATTTCTTGCTGCAGGTTTTAGGCTGGGTCTACATAGATCAGGACATTTCCTGCTGCCAGGTTTTAGGCTGGGTCTACATAGATCAGGACATTTCCTGCTGCAGGTTTTTAGGCTGGCGTCTACATAGATCAGGACATTTCCTGCCTGCAGGTTTTAGGCTGGGTCTACATAGATCAGGACATTTCTTGCTGCAGGTCTTTAGGCTGGGTCTACATAGCTCAGGACATTTCCATGCTGCAGTTTTAGGCACTGGGTTCTACATAGATCAGGACATTTCCTGCTGCAGGTTTTTAGGCTGGGTCTACATAGATCAGGACATTTCCTGCTGCAGGTTTTAGGCTGGGTTCTACATAGATCAGGACACTTTCCTGCCTTGCAGGTTTTAGGCTGGGTCTACATAGATCAGGACATTTCCTCCTGCAGGTTTTAGGCTGGGTCTACATAGATCAGGACATTTCCTGCTGCAGGTTTTAGGCTGGGTCTACATAGACTCTAGGACATTTCCTGCTGCAGGTTTTAGGCTAGGGTCTACATAGATCAGGACATTTCCCCCTGCTAGGTGTTAGGTTGGGTCTACATAGATCAGGACATTCCTGCTGCAGGTTTTAGGCTGGGTCTACATAGATCAGGACATTTCCTGCTGCAGGCTTTTAGGCTGGGTCTACATAGATCAGGACATTCCTTGCCTGCAGGTTTTAGCTGGGTCCTACATAGATCAGGACATTTCCTGCTGCAAGGTTTTAGGGCTGGGTCTACATAGATCAGGACATTTCTCTGCAGGCTTTAGGCTGGGTCTACATTAGTCAGGACATTTCCTGCTGCAGGTTTTAGGCTGGGTCTACATAGATCAGGACATTTCCTGCTGTAGGCTTTTAGGCTTGGGTCTACATAGATCAGGACATTCCCTGCTGCAGGTTTTAGGCTGGGTCTACATAGATCAGGACATTTCCTTCTGCAGGTTTTAGGCTGGATCTACATAGATCAGGACATTTCCTCTGCAGGGTTTTAGGCTGGATCTACATAGATCAGGAACATTTCCTTCTGCAGGTTTAGGCTGGATCTACATAGATCAGGACATTTCCTGCTGCAGGTTTTAGCTGTGGTCTACATAGATCAGGACATTTCCTGCTGCAGGTTTTAGGCTGGGTCTACATAGATCAGGACATTTCCTGCTGCAGGTCTTTAGGCTGGGTCTACATAGATCAGGACATTCCCTGCTGCAGGTTTTAGGCTGGGTCTACATAGATCAGGACATTTCCTGCTGCAGGTTTTAGGCTGGGTCTACATAGATCAGGACATTTCCTGCTGCAGGTGTTAGGTTGGGTCTACATAGATCAGGACATTTCCTGCTTCAGGTTTTAGGCTGGGTCTACATAGATCAGGACATTTCCTTCTGCAGGTTTTAGGCTGGGTCTACATAGATCAGGACATTTCCTTCTGCAGGTTTTAGGCTGGATCTACATAGATCAGGACATTTCCTTCTGCAGGTTTTAGGCTGGGTCTACATAGATCAGGACATTTCCTTCTGCAGGTTTTAGGCTGGGTCTACATAGATCAGGACATTTCCTGCTGCAGGTTTTAGGCTGGGTCTACATAGATCAGGACATTTCCTGCTGCAGGTTTTAGGCTGGGTCTACATAGATCAGGACATTTCCTGCTTCAGGTTTTAGGCTGGATCTACATAGATCAGAACATTTCCTGCTGCAGGTTTTAGGTATGGATCTACATAGATCAGAACATTTCCCTGCTGCAGGTTTTAGGCTGGATCTACATAGATCAGAACATTTCCTGCTGCAGGTTTTAGGCTGGATCTACATAGATCAGAACATTTCCTTCTGCAGGTTTTAGGCTGGATCTACATAGATCAGAACATTTCCTGCTGCAGGTTTTAGGCTGGATCTACATAGATCAGAACATTTCCTGCTGCAGGTTTTAGGCTGGGATCTACATAGATCAGGAACATTTCCTTCTGCAGGTTTTAGGCTGGGATCTACATAGATCAGGAACATTTCCTTGCTGCAGGTTCTTAGGCTGGGTCTATATTAGATCAGGACATTTCCTGCTGCAGGCTTTAGGCTGGGTCTACATAGATCAGGACATTTCCTGCTGCAGGTTTTAGGCTGGGTCTACATAGATCAGGACATTTCCTTCTGCAGGTTTTAGGCTGGGTCTACATAGATCAGGACATTTCCTGCTGCAGGTGGCTGGGTCTACATAGATCAGGACATTTCCTGCTGTAGGTTTTAGGCTGGGTCTACATAGATCAGGACATTTCCTGCTGCAGGTGGCTGGGTCTACATAGATCAGGACATTTCCTGCTGCAGGTGGCTGGGTCTACATAGATCAGGACATTTCCTGCTGTAGGTTTTAGGCTGGGTCTACATAGATCAGACTATTTTTTTTTAACCCCTTTCTATGCGAATTCGAACTCATGACTACTGACAAGGATGCCAGTCACTGTGACATCGCGGCTAAAAAATAAAGCATATGTCTTTTGTTACTTGACGCTTGTGTTTTAGTCAGGTCTTAGTCAGATATGACTAAGCTACCATATGGCATTTTACTGTACTACCTGCTTTTGTAAAGCCAAATGTTGGACGGTGCTCACCAAACCCGACACGCTACATTGTGCCAAAGGCTTCAGGCGGAGAAGCACCGTTGAGAGGGTACAAACCTCATCCTAGTGCGAGGAATTGCACCCCATAGACTAAATGTCACGGCAGGGCGGATCATGCCCTGAGCCTTGGATGGCAACTGATCTAGTATCAAATCTTCATCTGACGTACAGGTAAAGCAATGTGTTGCTGATCCAACAGCTTCTGCAGCTAGTCTTTGTGGTTAATTTCTTCTGGAGTAACTAATAGATTAAGTGCAGATTACCACACATGTATCTACATTGTATGGCCAACGCGTGGTCTCTACAATGCAGCCAATAAGAGAGTTATGTCTTTTAACGTAACCGAAATAGTTTACTAGCCTCGTTTTTGCTTCTTTGGGTTTGGTTATTGAGAGAGCCATTGTATATGGGGATTTCTAACACCGGCCAAGTTCACGTTTGTGTGCACTCTTTCCTGACTGGTTGAAGATTATAGTCACATACATTCCAACGCGCCTGGTGTCTTTGTGATTGCAATAAATATAGACTGACATAATTTGGGAAGTATGTCGCCAGTATCATATATTGTATTCAGCAGTCTGGCATACGGTAGTGAGTTGAGAAGAAACCAGTGCCAGGTCAATAGTACCGGTCCCATCTCCTGCTCGGTTTGCAATTCTGGTAACACAGTCACTGTTGGTGCAGAAAGGTTTGATGGTTGCAAGTACATCCTGCAGTCCCTCTCATTTGTTCGTCAAAATAAATGTTTCCCTATGATATGCCTTTCGTATTGATGTCACACAGAAAATAGCATGTTCCCCGCGACCGAACAATTTACTAAGAAACGTAGAAACCTGTTTGCAGTGGATTCTGGATAAGTAGAAGTCACAGGGGCCGAAGGAATTGTTCTGTTTATTAGAAATTCTACTTATCCAGACTGCACACATTTACACTAATTTACACTAATACCATGCAGTAGCATTGAGTAAAATGATTGTACCACTTAGGAAATACAGTTAGTGAACAAATAAATAGCAATACAATATCAGACATGTTTAATTATTTTAGAAAACGGAGCAGTAAACTCATATGAAAATTTCGTTTTTTGAAACGATTCAATCAGTTAGCACTACAATTCCAGTCTGTCTGTCCTCCAAGACGTGCAAATTCTTCTGCTTTTGCAATAAGTAAAGGCCCATTTACTGGTACATTTGCCGTTCTAATCGCAGTGAACCATTTTAAAAGGGCAGCAGGGAAAAACAATTTTCTGTAGCGGTCTGTATGCTTTAAAATGCCGAAAAGTGTCGATGTTGGAATACTAAATTCTCAAGCTATATTCACTTTCTTCTTCCCACTATGTTCAACCGCTTCCAACAGCTCAATCTTTCTTTCTAAAGTTAACATAGTAAGCTTTCGTCCACTAGCCCCATTGAAATGTAGCGAGATATCATATGTGCGAGATTGTTGTTCTCCGGGCTGACTAAAAATAATTCTTTCGCGAAACGTTTTATTGGGGGGGGGGGGGGGGGGTGGGGGAGGGGGATGTGTGAAATGAACAGTTCGACTTAAACATGAACACTTATATAGTCGGTATTCATTTTTATATTCGACTAATCCGAAAATTCGAGTTAACCGAATTCGACTTATCAGGAATTGTTATACAATGATAAAGAAGGATCTTGGCCGGGACCAAGCCAGTAACGTCGACTTGAGCGAAATTCTAGTTATCCGAGTTCGACTTAAGTGGACTCGACTGTACTATTATTAAGTACGTCTTCTTCTCTTCTTCTGTAGGTATATTTAGGTTTGATGAAAGCATTTGCGATCACGACTTTATGTACCTTAATGTCGTATGTTATTTTAATTAATACGATATTGCCTATAACAATGTGTTTCTCAGATGTTTAAACATTCCACGTTCAACTTCCTCTGTCTTCGTCTGTCTTTCTCTGTAGAACCTTCAGTGTTAGACAGGGCGAGAGGGGGGAGGGGGGGTGGGGGGGGGAGCTGTCTAGAGCCTGAGGAATTGAGGCCGCCTGGTTAAGGGAGTCGTTGCGAACTATGCAGGCTGTTAAAAATTCTTCTATAGCTGGAAATCGAAAAGAGTAGGTCGAATATAAGAAGTTGTCCATGCTCAGTTTGAACCCACGTATGGTTCGTCAGTGCTATGGAGTTCTAGCACTGTCCCGGGATACCCCTTCTATGATATGTGAGAGAAGACTGGAGCGCTTTATGAAACGAAACTAAAATTTTAACGAGCCTAAAAAGAAAATGTTTGTCCCGAAACGTCTGGAGTTATTCCTCTTTAAATATCTGCAATAGTCGGCCATGTTTGTGTATTCAAAATGTAAAGCTAATTCCACAGCATGATATAGAAAGAAAACCACGCACGCTAGATAAAAATATATGTGCATTTGTAAATAAACACTGCCCGGAAACTAATAAATTGGTAGTTAACACAGAGCGATTTATAATCTTCAAGTTTTAGACGCTAACCTACCTCTGAGACTGCGGATTGTAGACAGGCACTTGAAATATTTTATCGTGACAATAAAATTGTTATTGTTTTGAGTTCTTTGTTTGGGAGTTTGGACACTGTGTTGTTCAGTCTTATATGTGTTTGATTATTCACATGTTTAGACATAATGGTGGGAGGATGACGCCGTAGAAATGCACCAACAACCAGTAACTCAATAAGATCCGGTTAGAACCGATACGAAGATTTTACACCATAAGAAGATTGAGGGCCTTATATTCCATACTTCCACCAACTTTTCTCTTGATACGGGGGTAGTTGATTAGACGTCTAGCCCTCTCGGATAAGCATGATATACTCGGACAACCCTATAGTGTCGTGCAGTGTAAGACAGGTGGGTCGAGAGCCTGGGGTATTAAAGCCACCGGCTAAGGCAGACGTCGCGAACTGTGAAGGCTGTTAAAAATCCGTAGTTGTTAGAAATCAAAATCAGACATCAACCGAAGGTTGTTAGAAATCAAAAAGAATAGGTGTAACAGGGTGGTTCATATTGACGAGGGAGTATTGCTAACTTAATAAATCTACGGGTACAGAAGTAAAAGTTCACGAAATACGGATTATTGGAAAGACGTTTTGTTTCCATCCCTTGTGCACGAGAAAGCACTAAGGGGTTCTGAAGTCGAAGATTTGGGGGTAATTGGCAAGTACAACAGTTAGTTGTTGTTGGCAAGGGGAATGAGTTTGCAGCTAGGTCTTCCCCAGGGATGGAATCAGCCTTGACTAAGTCTCCACCAAGGATGGACGTATGGTTCAGATTTAAAGCCATAATGGTTCTAGGACGGATGTATGGTTCAGATTTAAAGCCGTAATGGTTCAAGGACGGACGTATGGTTCAGATTTAAAGCCATAATGGTTCAAGGACGGACGTATGGTTCAGATTTAAAGCCGTAATGGTTCAAGGACGGACGTATGGTTCAGATTTAAAGCCATAATGGTTCGAGGACGGACGTATGGTTCAGATTTAAAGCCGTAATGGTTCAAGGACGGACGTAAGGTTCAGATTTAAAGCCGTAATGGTACAAGGACGGACGTACGGTTCAGATTTAAAGCCGTAATGGTTCAAGGACGGATGTATCGTTCAGATTTAAAGCCGCAATGGTTAACAACAATGCAGTTGTTTAGTTCATATCGCATAATGTTCATATGAAGAAGTGTTGAATATTGTGCAGATGCTATATTATGTATCATGAGATTTTCTCTATGTGATCTCGGCATTAAAATGATGTCAATTGAAACGAGAAAAAGAGTGTTGAGGGGATACATAGAGCCTGTTCTTTTGTATGGATGTGAAACTTGGACAATGTGCAGTCAAGCAGAAAATCATCTGATGGCTGCAGAAATGTGGTTTCTGAGGAAAATGCAAAGAATACCATGGACAGATAGAAAAACCAATGACCAAGTACTACAAGAGACAAATGAAAATCGTAGATTGATTAGAGAAATTAGACGTAGACAGTCAAAATTTTTTGGACATGTTATGAGAAGAAATGGACTGGAGAACTTGGTGACAGCTGGCAAGATCGAAGGGAACAGACCAAGAGGAAGACCGAGAGGAAAATACCTGGATGGCTTGGCCACATGGCATGGACGAGACAGGAACACTGAGCTGATCCACGACTCTGGTGATCGAGTGAAATGGCGAATCATGACCGCCCACGCTTTCCGGCATGGCACATGATTGATTGATTGAAGCGAGTTTTGTTTCCCTATTATCTTCCATTCTTTCTATATGCCCCAGCCATTGTATCCTATTAGCCTTCATGATACCAGTGATTAGCGGGGAACTTAAACAGATCATAAATGTCTTTGTGGAGGTATGGATCACATAAAACCAACATCACACAACGCGAATATACAATGTTATCGCGAAAAAAATCACTGGGCTACAACTAATATTGATCATAGGCCAGAACATGAAGTTGAAGATCGACCGCTGAGATTCGAGGTCGTGCTGTATCATCGAGGAGGAACCTTCTGTTTTATATTATGTGAGGAAGAGATGTCCTGTTACATATGTCGAATTTAGGACGTTGTCCATTTTGAAAAATATAAAACAAATATTACCCACACAAAGCATTTATTGTTCTAGTGTACACACTTGTGGATTTCCACCTGTGCTAAGGAGTCTGAGCGCTGTCCAGAAATTCTCCGTGTATGATATATGAGAGAAGACTGGAGCGCTTTGTGAAACAAACCAGACTTGACAACGCTAAAACTCTAAAACAAAGATTTTTGTCCCGGAACGTCTAGAGTATTCCTCTTTAAAAATTTGCAGTAGTCGGCCATGTTTGTGTAGTCAAAATGTAAAGCTAATTCCACAGCATGATATGGCGAGAAGAGCACATTCTTTAGAGTAAAATGTATGTGCATTTATTAACAAACACAGCTCGGAAGCTCATAAATTGGTAGTTAACACGGAGCGATTTATAATCTTCAAGTTTTAGGTGCTAAACCTACCTCTGAGGCTGTACGCATCTGGTAGACTCGCACTTGAAATAACACCAACAGTGTATAATTCAGAATGGGAACGATGCGAAGAATGGCTGAGAATATCCAGAAAATAAGAATTACTAGTTTAGAGACATTGCTAGTTGTTACCTGTGCGGTTTCTGGCAGTTTCCTGGTTTCTTCCCGCCGTTTTATGTCTTACCTTGATGATCACGTGGTTTAGCAGCTGTCGTGGTGCCGTCTGTATACTCTTGTAACACACGGGAGATCAAAATACAGCAATGGCCTTTTCTGCACGAGTTTAGTTATTGGCGTAAATGTTACTTATACTGCTGTTCTCTACACGATTTGAGTGGCTGGCATAAATGTTACTTATACTGCTGTTCTCTACACGATTTGAGTGGCTGGCATAAATGTTACTTATACTGTTGTTCTCTACACGATTTGAGTGGCTGGCATAAATGTTACTTATACTGCTGTTCTCTACACGAGTTCAATGGCTGGCATAAATGTTACTTATACTGCTGTTCTCTACACGAGTTTAGTTATTGACACAAATGTTACATATACTGTTGTTCTCTACACGAGTTTAGTTACTGACACAAATGTTACATATACTGCCGTTCTCAACACGAGTTTAGTTACAGACACAAATGTACATACACTGCTGTTCTCTACACGAGTTTAGTTACTGGCATAAATAAATGTTACTTATACTGCTGTTCTCTACACGAGTTTAGTTACAGACACAAATGTTACTTATACTGCTGTTCTCTACACGAGTTTAGTTACTGGCACAAATGCTACATATACTGCTGTTCTATACACGAGTTCAGTTTAGTTGCTGGCATAAATGTTACTTATACTGCTATTCTCCACACGAGTTTAGTTACTGATACAAATGTTACATATATTGCTGTTCTCTACACGAGTTTAGTTATTGGCACAAATGTTACATATACTGCTGTTCTCTACACAAGTTCAGTGGCTGAAACAAATGTCACATATACTGCTGTTCTCTACACGAATTTAGTTACTGACATAACTGTTACATATACTGCTGTTCTCTACACGAATTTAGTTACTGACATAATTGTTACATATACTGCTGTTCTTTACACGAGTTCAGTTCAATTACTACCACAAATGGTACATATACTGTTGTTGTCTTCACGAGTTCAGTTCAATTACTGATACAAATGTTACATATACTGCTGTTCCATACATGACTTCAGTTTAATTACTGAAAAAAATGCTACATATACTGCCATTCTATGAGTTAGTTCAGTTCAATGACTGACACAAATGTTACATATACTGCTGTTCTATACACGAGTTCACTTCAATTACTACCACAAAAGCTACATATACTGCTGTTCTATGCACTAGTTCAGTTCAGTGACTGGCACAAGTGTTACTCATGCTTCTGATCTCAACATAGATTCAGTTCTGTTACTGCTACAAATACTTCATACGTAGGTGTTTAGCCTAGGAGAGCCTGGCATATGATACCGCAGCTTCTGGTCTGAGAATGTAGGTGGAGGCAGCCACTGTGGCGTTTCGTTGGCGCAGAGCAAACAGCACACACATGTCGCGCTTGTAACGGACTCACAGAGCAGTGCTGAGCAGAATGAAGACAGGTATGCTTTGTGCAAGAGCGGCATGCTTCAATGTAACAAATCAAAGATAGTGAGTATCCCTTAGATCTTTTCCTCGCGTCACGCCGGTGTGCTTGGAAACGAGCAGGCGGACAAATTGACTGGGTTTACACTATTGGGTGGGATACTGGTGCACGACAAGGCAGATAGTAGTTAAGGCCTTTGGGATCATGTGTGTTATTTGTTGTTTGTCCATCAAGAATGATGATGACCATTCATTTCATCCAGAGGGGTTGAAAGTATGGAGCCGTGATTTTTAAGATGGCTGATAAGGCCTATTTTGGCTCGAAATGTTCTTTGACAATGTGGGCAAAGAATACTTGACGTTCCAGGAGGAGGATTCTCCTGCAGTGGTTTTTTTCTGTCCAGTCTTTTCTTCACAGCTCTTGCAGCACTGATTGCTTCACAAGTGACTGCACCCTTATGTAATGATGTACGCCACGAATTAGGTCTTTAGCGGCAGTCTCCCAGGTGTCAAGATGAATTCCAAAAGCTTTCAGTGAGATTTTCAGAGTGTCTTTAAAGGTTTCCTCTGGCCGCCTTGGGAGCGTTTACCACAACGCAACTCGCCGTTAAAAATTTGTTTAGGGAGCCTGTGATCTAGCATACGAGTCAAGTGACCAGCCCAGCGAATCTGATTTTTCATTAGTAGAGTGTAGATACTGGGCATGGACGCTCTTTCTAGGACTTTTAGTGTCTGGGATCTTGTCTTGCCATTTAATCTTCAATAGCTTCCTAAGGCAGACTGTGTGGAAGTGGTTTAATTTCCTAGCATGTCGCTGATAAACAGTCCATGTGTCACACGCATTTAGCAGTGTGAGATCATGTGTACACTGTGGAGGAACACTGAAACCATTAGTGCCTGGAGAGACTACAGCGGCAGTGAGTGACCAGAGGACCTGGCCGAAACTCAGTACTCTGTGGAACGTCACAGGACATATCATCAGATTGCAACTGGTACTGTTAGTATTGGGATTCTTCGCTGCTTGTTGAAGATGAGGAAGGAGCGTGTATGGAAATGTCCGGAGTGCTTGACTTAAC
>JACEFZ010014205.1:20000-34722 GCA_014155875.1 Cepaea nemoralis
CTACTGCTACTGCTACTGCTACTGCTACTGCTACTGCTACTGCTACTGCTACTGCTACTGCTACTGCTACTGCTACTGCTACTGCTACTGCTACTGCTACTGCTACTGCTACTGCTACTGCTACTGCTACTGCTACTGCTACTGCTACTGCTACTGCTACTGCTACTGCTACTGCTACTGCTACTGCTACTGCTACTGCTACTGCTACTGCTACTGCTACTGCTACTGCTACTGCTACTGCTACTGCTACTGCTACTGCTACTGCTACTGCTACTGCTACTGCTACTGCTACTGCTACTGCTAGCTACTGCTACTGCTACTAGCTACTGCTACTGCTACTGCTACTGCTACTGCTACTGCTACTGCTACTGCTACTGCTACTGCTACTGCTACTGCTACTGCTACTGCTACGCTACTGCTACTGCTACTGCTACTGCTACTGCTACTGCTACTGCTACTGCTACTGCTACTGCTACTGCTACTGCTACTGCTACTGCTACTGCTACTGCTACTGCTACTGCTACTGCTACTGCTACTGCTACTGCTACTGCTACTGCTACTGCTACTACTACTGCTACTGCTACTGCTACTGCTACTGCTACTGCTACTGCTACTGCTACTGCTACTGCTACTGCTACTGCTACTGCTACTGCTACTGCTACTGCTACTGCTACTGCTACTGCTACTGCTACTGCTACTGCTACTGCTACTGCTACTGCTACTGCTACTGCTACTGCTACTGCTACTACTACTGCTACTGCTACTGCTACTGCTACTGCTACTGCTACTGCTACTGCTACTGCTACTGCTACTGCTACTGCTACTGCTACTGCTACTGCTACTGCTACTGCTACTGCTACTGCTACTGCTACTCTACTGATACTGCTACTGCTATTGCTACTGCTACTTCTAATGCTACTGCTACTGATACTGCTACTCTACTACTAGTGCTACTGCTACTGCTACCGCTACTGCTACCGCTACTGCTACTGCTACAGCTAATGCTACTGCTACTGCTACTGCTACTGCTACTGCTACTGCTACCGCTACTGCTACCGCTACTGCTACTGCTACTGCTACTGCTACTGCTACTGCTACTGCTACTGCTACTGCTACTGCTACTGCTACCGCTACTGCTACTGCTACTCTACTGCTACTGCTACCGCTACTCTACTGCTACTGCTACCGCTACTCTACTGCTACTGCTACTCTACTACTACTGCTACTCTACTGCTACTGCTACCGCTACTCTACTGATACCGCCACTGCTACTGCTACCGCTAATGCTACCGCTACTGCTACTGCTACTGCTACTCTACTGCTACTCTACTGCTACAGCTACTGCTACTGCTACTCTACTGCTACTGCTACTGCTACCGCTACTCTACTGCTACTGCTACTGCTACTGCTACTGCTACTGCTACTGCTACTAGCTACTGCTACTGCTACTGCTACTGCTACTGCTACCGCTACCTGCTACTGCTACTGCTACTGCTACTGCTACTGCTACTGCTACTGCTACTGCTACTGCTACTGCTACTGCTACTGCTACTGCTACTGCTACTGCTACTCTACTCCTACTGCTACTCTACTGCTACTGCTACTGCTACTGCTACTCTACTACTACGATTACTGCTACTGCTACCGCTACTCTACTGATACTGCTACTGCTATTGCTACTGCTACTTCTAATGCTACTGCTACTGATACTGCTACTTTACTACTAGTGCTACTGCTACTGCTACCGCTACTGCTACTGCTACTGCTACCGCTACTCTACTGCTACTGCTACTGCTACTGCTACTGCTACTGCTACTGCTACTGCTACTCTACTGCTACTGCTACTTCTACTGCTACTGCTACTGCTACTGCTACCGCTACTCTACTGCTACTGCTACTGCTACTACTACTGCTACTGCTACTGCTACTCTACTGCTACTACTACTGCTACCGCTACTCTACTGCTACTGCTACTGCTACTATACTGCTACTGCTACCGCTACTCTACTGCTACTATTACTGCTACTGCTACCGCTACTCTACTGCTACCGCTACTCTACTGCTACCGCTACTCTACTGCTACCGCTACTCTACTGCTACTACTACTCTACTGATACTGCTACTGCTCCTGCTACTATACTGCTACCGCTACTCTACTGCTACTGCTATTCTACTGCTACTGCTACTGCTACCGCTACTCTACTGCTACTGCTACTGCTACTACTACCGCTACTCTACTGCTACTGCTACCGCTACTCTACTTCTACTGCTATTGGTACCGCTATTCTACTGCTACTGTTACTGCTACCGCTACTGCTACTGCTACTACTACTGCTACCGATACTCTACTACTACTACTACTGCTACTGCTACTACTACTGCTACTGCTACTGCTACTACTACTGCTACTGCTACTGCTACTGCTACCACTACTCTACTACTACTGCTACTGCTACCGCTACTCTACTGCTACTGCTACTGCTACTGCTACTACTACTGCTACTGCTACTGCTACTTCTACTGCTACTGCTACTGCTACTACTACTGCTACTGCTACTCTACTACTACTACTGCTACTGCTACTACTACTGCTACTGCTGCTCTACTGCTACTACTACTGCTACCGCTACTGCTACTGCTACCGCTACTCTACTGCTACTGCTACTGCTACTACTACTGCTACTGCTACTTCTACTGCTACTGCTACTGCTACTACTACTGCTACTGCTAATGCTACTGCTACTCTACTACTGCTACTGCTACTACTACTGCTACTGCTGCTCTACTGCCACTACTACTGCTACCGCTACTGCTACCGCTACTCTACTGCTACTGCTACTGCTACTGCTACCGCTACTCTACTGCTACTGCTACTGCTACTACTACTGCTACTGCTACTGCTACTGCTACTGCTACTACTACTGCTACCGCTACTGCCACTGCTACTGCTACTGCTACTAGCTACTGCTACTGCTACTGCTACCTGCTACTGCTACTGCTACTAGCTACTGCTACTGCTACGGTACTGCTACTGCTACCGCTACTCTACTGCTACCGGTACTCTACTGCTACCTGCTACTGCTACTGCTACTAGCTACTGCTACTGCTACTGCTACTGCTCCTGCTACTGCTACTGCTACCGCTACTGCTACTGCTACTGCTACTTCTACTGCTACTGCTACTGCTACCGCTACTGCTACTGCTACTGCTACTGCTACTGCTACTACTACCGCTACTGCTACTGCTACTGCTACTGCTACTGCTACTGCTACTGCTACTGCTACCGCTACTGCTACTGCTACTGTTACTGCTACCGCTACTGCTACTGCTACTACTACTGCTACCTGCTACTCTACTACTACTACTACTGCTACTGCTACTACTACTGCTACTGCTACTGCTACTACTACTGCTACTGCTACTGCTACTGCTACCTGCTACTACTAGCTACTGCTACTGCTACTCGCTACTGCTACTGCTACTGCTACTGCTACTGCTACTGCTACTGCTACTGCTACTGCTACTGCTACTGCTACTGCTACTGCTACTGCTACTGCTACTGCTACTGCTACTGCTACTGCTACTAGCTACTGCTACTGCTGCTCTACTGCTACTAGCTACTGCTACTGCTACTGCTACCGCTACTGCTACTGCTACTGCTACTGCTACTGCTACTGCTACTGCTACTGCTACTGCTACTGCTACTGCTACTGCTACTGCTACTGCTACTGCTACTGCTACTGCTACTGCTACTGCTACTGCTACTGCTACTGCTACTGCTACTGCTACTGCTACTACTACTGCTACTGCTACTGCTACCGCTACTCTACTGCTACTGCTACTGCTACTGCTACTCTACTGCTACTGCTACTGCTACCGCTACTCTACTACTACTGCTACTGCTACCGCTACTCTACTACTACTGCTACTTTACTACTACTGCTACTCTACTACTACTGCTACTGCTACCGCTACTCTACTACTACTGCTACTGCTACTGCTACCACTACTCTACTGTTACCGCTACTCTACTGCTACCGCTACTCTACTACTACTGCTACTGCTACTACCACTACCACTACTACATTTATTTTATTATTCTTCTACTTGTTCTTCTTATTCTTGTCCCACTTCGATTTCTACCATACCTTCCTCGTTTTCATTGACAAAGGTAAACCATGTGCAGTACGAATAAATGAACTAACGAATCAATGATATTTCAACGGTCAAGATCGTAGCCCCTAACTTATCAACGTCTGCGTCGGCATACATTTTTAAAGTAAACACAGACAATTTTCATTATCTATACATCATCGGCCGGTCTCCGTGGCGAACGGTTTATGGATGTTCGAAACGCATCTGCGGGTGATTTGGCAGCAGACCACCTTATGTTGGTTGTTTTTTTTTTTTATTGAATGGTATGGATGCCGGTCGGTCAGAAAGCAACGGCAAACTACTGAACGTAAACTTGCCCAGGAATCACGAATAGACAACAAATTCTGGGGTTGACTGCTGCGTCCTGTAAAGGAAATGCAATTAACTAATTAAAATACAATTGCTCACTGAGCGGGAAACAAAGATTTAACAATAACTAGGGCGTGTAACGGCTGACAGTACATAAAAAGAGGAGTTGCGTAAAGTCTATGATGTTGGAACATGAAGAGGTGTTCGTTACATGCAGAATGCAGAGTCACTTATAAATTAACAAGATAGTAGCCTAGAAAGCCGGCAGGGGATCTTCATACTGCTCGTAGAAAAACTAAGAAGTATAAACGGACGAGATCGAAAATAGATGCGAGTAAAGACAAACCAACTCATTGGACAAATGGCACCAATACTAAAGAACAAACATGTATCAATAACTACTAAGAAAGCACTTTACAACACAATCTTCCTACCAACTCTATGTTACCAATGCCAAACCTGGACAATGACAGAAAAAGAGAAAAGAAAAATCACAACAAAAGAAATGAGATTCCTGAGAAGAATACTCAACGTATCAAGAAGAGATAAGATCAGAAATGAAGAAATCAGGACTAAAGTGGGGGTTATAGCTGCACTAGATTTTATTAGAAGGCAGCAAGTCAAATGGTTTGGTCATGCAAGTAGGTTATCCAACTAACAGTATACCACAACAAGCAATGATGTACAGACCAGAGGGAAGCAGAGGAAGAGGCCGACCACGTAAACGATGGACGCAGGGAATAACAGAGTCCATGGGAATATCGATACATGAAGCCCATAAGCGGGCACTCTCCCGCTGTTTATACTTCACCTCGACACCGCAAGGTACAAGAGGAACATGATGAGATGAGATGATGAGATGAGTAGCCGTGTGTGTATTTTTTTCTTTTTACTGTTTGTAATTTCTTGTCCAGTTTACGTTTAGTAGTTTCCCATTCTTTCTGAACGACCGGCACTCATACTATTGTATAAAAACCAGAGTAAGGCAGTCTGCTTCCAATTCGACCGCAGATGTGTTTCGAGCGCGGTATATGGTATTGTGAACTAGCGTCAGGGAACCCCTTCACCACAGCGCCAGATTGTGGTGTCTACATTAATAATTTACGCTTAAATCTAACAATCACAGTACAGGGTGTATTTTTAATGACTGTGCAGTGTTTGAAAATATTGCCGGTCCAAGTTTTGCATTTACCTATATTATTATGCTGCATGAACTCCACAGAGGTTGAATATAAAACTTGGACCGGCAATATTTTCAAATGCTGCACATTCATTAATTTCGGAGCACTTATGGGTTACACCTGTGTGCCGAGATGTTGATCCGCCGACTAAACTAAACTAAACTCAACTCAACTAAACATTCATTAAAAATGCACCCTATACTCGTAACACTGGCAGCCTAGCACCATGTAAGAGAGCTCTACGTTGTACTTTTCTTTCCGACTCTCCCCACTCTGGAAGTTCTCCAATTCAACATTTGAAATCAATTCTATATATATCTACGAACCAATTTTAGACATATCTTAGTCTTCACAATAGCCAACATTTACTATCTAACAGTTGTGGCCCATATATATAAGATCATTCAAGTACGGCGGAAATGGTTAATACTAGAAGGGAAGTAAAACTTGACTGTTCCGTTTCACGACTGAAGATTATTCAAAGCTACAGTTTAAATCAATGAAGTCGATTTATGTATAAGAATGTATTCCCTACAGCGCGAAACTTCAACTCGGTCGATCGATTTACTGTCGAAAACGTGTTCCATAAATGACAATGTAACTGCATTTTTAGACATCCAAGCACCGGCTTAATAAGACAATACACCCCTGTGTGTGTGATTGGTGGGGGGGGGGGGGGGGGGGGGGGGGGGGGGGGGGGGAATGAGGAGGTGAGAGAAAATAGGCAGAGAGGGGAAAGGGCGATCCTTGAGGTTAGTTACTTGCTAATCCTTTACAGGACGTCGCAGTTAACCCCAGTATTCTTGGCTGTTTGTAATTTCTTGACAAGTTTATGTTCAGTAGTCTGCTATTGCTTACCGAAGGAACCGGCATTCATATTTTGTAAGGTAATCAATGCAAGGCAGTCTGCTTCCAAATCTGTTTTCTGAACCATTGTATGAAAACCAACGCATGGCGGTCTGCTTCCAAATCTCCCGCAGCCGTGTTTCGAACTTGGTATGCTGGATTGTGAATTGCGGCTGTAACGCCTTCGCCACGGACCTCCTTGACCTAGCTAGAGTAAAACTACCCGGCCATAACGGTCACGAGTGTAACAACGGTGACTGGGCTGGGTCCCCATCTTCCTGACTGCCTGCATATCTTAATTCATCGTGAAATATCTTGATTGTGACTTCTGTGTGTGAATTAACTAAAGGAATATATTGTTTTGAATATCCTAACACGTTAAGAGAAGAAATAACTTGGAGAGTTTGATGACAACTGGCAAGATTAGGGGGAAAGAGTACGGGGAAGGCAGAGAAGTAAATACCTGGATGGTTTGACCACGTGGTGTGGTCGAGACAAGAACACAGAACTGATCCACGACCCTGGTGATCGAGTGATGATAATGAATACAGTTGGTGTTGATTGTATTGTTATTTTACGTCAGAAGTCGGAGTGGGTTCGCCTGTTGGCGAGGGACACTGCTAAAAGGGAAAGCTAATCCCCACGCATAAATCAGCCCAGTGCACTAGACGCAGAAGCGCGTATATGGACTACGCTTGAGTTCAAAGCGAGCGAGCGCAATACAAGAAAATATGATTTGTTGTCACGCTGCTGATGTTCCCACAACAATCTTCGTGTGCCACGTGTACTTAACATTCTGACTTATTCTTAGTAACTGTAGAAATTATGTGTAGACTGTAGGTCAGCATGGCCGAATTGATAATCATGCGTGTTCTTAAACATCTGTTGTGCTGATGCCGAGGTAAGGGGTTCAACTCCTACACCGGACAGTTGGACTAAATTGTTAACCTATCGTCCTTGACTTGGAGACGTATATTGCAAGTACCTCTGAAGTCGGAGTGGGTTCGCCTGATGGCGAGGGAATCTGTTAATAGGGAAAGTAATCCACACACTAAAATCAATCCAGCACTACCAAAAGTGGTGTCTATGGACTACGCGTGAGTTCAAAACGAGCGAGCGAAAAAAAAAAAAGAAGAAATGTGTAAACTTATCAATATTTCAGACATGTTATTAGGAGTTTGGTGACACACGCATGCCGTACCGGTGGGCTGGGGTTCGATCAACATCAGGGCAGTTTTGAATGTTGAAAATGGACCTGGGCTCCCAGGTCGACCTAGCCTAAATAGGTACCAGGAAATGTCTTGGGAAGTAAAGGCTATCTGCGTGATACTGAACACATCAGCCACCGAGTGCCGTTTGGTCTATCAAACTATGGGCCTAGCACCATATACACAAGGCGTATTTGGTGTGTAAAAGTGACCTCTTGTTTTTACTTTATGAGGAGACGCCAACTTGGAAATTTAGTGACAACCACCAAACTTCTTGGGGGAAATTAGCAAGAGGATGGCAAGGAAATGCATATCTAGATAGCTTGATCAAGTGATATAATCGGGACAAGCAGGCTCTAGGGGTATATAGTATAGGGATGGCGAATTATTTAAGATCATGCTCTTTCAGCAGGGGCCTCCATCGGATGATGGTGGCTGATTTGTGCCAAGATATCGAGATTCTGATGGGAGATGCCTTGAAGACATTAGAACAAGAATCGCCATGGTGAAAGTAGCCTTTAGTAAGATGAAAAACATTCTGACCAAAAAAAGATGTCAATTCAAACGAGAAAAAGAGTGTTGAGGGGATATATAAAGCCTCTTCTTTTGTATGGATGTGAAACTTGGACAATGTGCAGTCAAGCTGAAAAAACGTCTGATGGCTGCAGAAATGTGGTTTCTGAGGAAAATGCAAAGAATACCATGGACAGATAGAAAAACCAATGACCAAGTACTACAGGAGACAAATGACAATCGTAAACTGATTAGAGAAATTAGACGTAGACAGTCAAATCTTTTTGGACATGTTATGAGAAGAAATGGATTGGAGAACTTAGTGACAACTGGCAAGATTGAGGGGAACAGACCAAGAGGAAGACCAAGAGGAAAATACCTGGATGGCTTGGCCGCATGGCATGGACGAGACATGAACACTGACCTGATCCACGACGCTGGTGATCGAGTGAAATGGCGAGTCATGACCGCCCACGCCTACATCATTGGCACATGATTGATTGATTAATTGAGCAGAGAGGAGAGGTTATGTATAGAGTTCTTTTCCAGCCGATGGCTATGTCACAGAATTTCGAGGTATTTTATCAGGATAGTTGTCCCACCAACTAACTCTCCGTCTCTTTGTGGCGAAAGGGTAGCGAACGCACACCGCGTTCGAAATACAGCTACAGGCGTTTTGGAAGCAGACCACCTTGCGCTGGTTTCATACAATGATATGAGTTCTGGTCGTTCAGAAAGGAATGACAAACTACTAAACATAAACTTGCCTAGAAATTACAAACAGCAAAAAAAAAAAAAAAATGCTGGGTTGACTGCGACGTCCTGTAAAGTATATGCAGCTAACTTTATAGAGGTTAGTCGCGAATATGTTGAATAAGTGGCCGCGGACCAACACAGACGGTGGTCATTGAGGTGGACGAACACAGTTGATGGTCATTGAGGTGGACGAACACAGTCGATGGTCATTGAGGTGGACGAACACAGTTGATGGTCATTGAGGTGAAACAACACAGTCGGTGGTCATTGAGGTGGAACAACACAGTCAATGGTCATTGAGATGGACGAACACAGTCGATGGTCATTGAGATGGACGAACACAGTCGATGGTCATTGAGGTGGACGAACACAGTTGATGGTCATTGAGGTGAAACAACACAGTCGGTGGTCATTGAGGTGGAACAACACACAAGTCAGGTGGTATTGAGGTGGAGAACAACACAGTCGAACGTTATGTCATTGAGGTGGAACAACACAGTCAATGGTCATTAAGATGGACGAACACAGTCGATGGTCATTGAGGTGGAACAACACAGTCGGTGGTCATTGAGGTGGAACAACACAGTCGGTAGTCATTGAGGTGGATCAACACAGTCGGTGGTAATTGAGGTGGAACAACACAGTCGGTAGTTATTGAGGTGGATCAACACAGTCGGTAGTCATTGAGGTGGAACAACACAGTCGGTGGTAATTGAGGTGGACAACACAGTCGGTAGTCATTGAGGTGGAACAACACAGTCGGTAGTCATTGAGGTGGAACAACACAGTCGGTGGTAATTGAGGTGGAACAACACAGTCGGTAGTCATTGAGGTGGAACAACACAGTCGGTAGTCATTGAGGTGGATCAACACAGTCGGTGGTAATTGAGGTGGATCAACACAGTCGGTAGTCATTGAGGTGGAACAACACAGTCGGTAGTCATTGAGGTGGAACAACACAGTCGGTGGTAATTGAGGTGGAACAACACAGTCGGTAGTCATTGAGGTGGATCAACACAGTCGGTAGTCATTGAGGTGGAACAACACAGTCGGTGGTCATTGAGGTGGACGAACACAGTCGGTGGTCATTGAGGTGGAACAACACAGTCGGTAGTCATTGAGGTGGATCAACACAGTCGGTGGTCATTGAGGTGGAACAACACAGTCGGTGGTCATTGAGGTGGAACAACACAGTCGGTGGTCATTGAGGTGGAACAACACAGTCGGTGGTCATTGAGGTGGACGAACACAGTCGATGGTCATTGAGGTGGATCAACACAGTCGGTGGTCATTGATGGGAGACACGAGCTAGCACCTTATACTGAAAATGCTTCATGGAACGAAAATAGGTCCTTTACTTTGATTAGCCACTGTGTTAGGCTGGTTCCACTCAAGTCGCGAGGTGACGAAAAATCCCACCTCGAAGTGAGAAAAGTATAATTACTGCATCGGCCACGGGTTAATAAGTTACCAGGTTCGAATCTCAGCACAGGATTGGAAGGTTTTTAACTATAAGAACAATTGGTTTCATATGATATCACAAGCAGCCCTGATTTCCTGTGTAGTGACATCGGATACCCCTTTAAGATAAGAGCGAAAGATACCAGGGGTATTCAGGTGAAAATCTTAAATGTTTTGTTTCCTGTTCGTTATTCGATATATTCTGAAAAAGTAAAGAACAAATGTGTAATATTTTTTTTTTTCAATGTGGTCACGACTACGGTCAATGCAAGTCCTCCAGCGCTGATAAAGTGCTTGGATTCCTGTAGAAAAATCGATTCTGGTGTCACTATTCGGTGAGTTTGACCCGGTCTGTCACAGAAGTCACGCCGTTTTGAAACTTCCTACTCCACTCATACACTTGTTAGAATGACAGGCATGCATCACCCTTCAGGACTTTCATTCGCCAATGAATTTCTATAGGTTTCACCCCTTCACTGATCAAAAAAGAAAACGGATAACGGACCGGTGCTACTCTGTAGTGCATGTCAAAAGTGAGGCGGCCATCTTTAAACTGTCCTTATGACGTCACCGTGTTCATCTGCACCATAATGTCTCGTACTTAACACTCTTGACATCCTGAACAAAATATTTAAAGATTACTAGACAACTGCGTAGTTATTGTAATTTCTATGACACTTTTAAGTTTTCACGTGAAGCTCCCTCGTACACGAACAATTGGTTTCAAATGATATCACACGCACACCTGATCTCTTGGATAGTAACATCGGATACAAAGCCGTTTAGGATTAGAGCGAAAGATACAAAGTTTTCAATTGTGATTTGAGCATGTTAAAAATCACACGCCATTTGGAAGTCTTCAAAGAGCATTCCGGCAGCATATATTGGGCAGAAAAATTTGGTCACATGGTTCTAGCATAATATTTCGGCACGAAGAGTCTACTGGTGGGATCTTGACAAACGAAAACCTTACCCAGGGAGCATAGTAAAATTTCTAAGAATTAAACATTTCCCAGGGGGCTGGTAAAAACCTACCCAGGGAGCTGGGCAACAAGTCTAGGACAGGAAAAACTTACCCAGGGGGCCTGGCAACATTTCTATGAAAGAAAAACTTACCCAGGGGTCCTGGCAACATTTCTGTGAAAGAAAGAAAACACCCCAGGGAACCCGGCAACATTTCAAGGAACGAAAAACCCACCCAGGGGACTTGACAACATTTCTAGGAAAGGAAAACCTACCTAGGAAAGTTGGCAACATTTCTAGGAAAGAAATAATTACGCAGGGAGCCTGGCAACATTTCTAGGAACGAAAAATATATACAGGGGGTCTGGCAACATTGTTAGGAACGAAAACTTACCCAGGGAGCCTGGCAACATTTCTATGAACGAAAAACCCACCCAGAGGGCCTGGCAACATTTCTAGGAAAGAAAAACTTACCCAGGGAGCATGGCAACATTTCTAGGGAAGAAAAAACTACCCAAGGAGCCTGGCAACATTTCTAGAAACGAGAAACATACCCAGGGAGCCTGGCAACATTTTTAGGGGGGAAAAACCTACCCAGGGGGTATGGCAATATTTCTAGGGAAGAAAAACCTATTCTGGGGGCCTGGCAACATTTCTAGGAAAGAAAAACTTACCCAGAAAGCCTGGCAACATTTCTAGGAAAGAAAAACTTATCCAGAGAGCCTGGCAACATTTATAGGGAAGAAAAACCTACCCAGAGAGTTTGGCAACATTTCTATGAAAGAAAAACGTACCTAGGGAGCCTAGCAGTATTTCAAAGAAAGAAAAACCTACCGGAGGTGGGTTAGCAACATTTCTAGGAAAGAAACACATACCCGGGGGGGGGGGCAACATTTATAAGAGCAAAACACTTTCCGGAAAGGATTGAGGGTGGGGGAGGGGAGTCCGAAGAAGAAGAAGAAGAAGAAGAAGAAGAAGAAGAAGAAGAAGAAGAAGAAGAAGAAGAAGAAGAAGAAGAAGAAGAAGAAGAAGAAGAAGAAGAAGAAGAAGAAGAAGAAGAAGAAGAAGAAGAACAGCAGGAGATGGAGGAGGGGTGGCTGTGTACATTTACTCAAAACATTGCAATGCAAACACTTACCCAAAGTGCTAAAATCCATTGTAGAAAACCCTATATTAATCCTTCCTAGTTGTCGCGTGATCATATCCATTTGAGAACACACTATCCGGCAGATTTCTTTTAGTATGCAGATCAACAGAGACAACACTGTACTATAATAACTTCCACTAACTACAAAGTATAGACGACAAGTCTACCATAATTTATGTCAACCACTGACATTGCAAACACGCAACACACGTGAATACCCTGCAAGTCTAAAGGGCTGTAATGCAGAATGTTTACATTCTGTGAAGCTAGGTCAAGTGCGACGGAAAGGAAAACTGCAATAACAGGTTATGTATTACTACCGCTGGTATAAGCTGGGGCGCGACTGACTGCAGGCAGCGATCTGAGCTAGGGTGATATATTGAATGTGCGCGGAGTGTGGAACTCCGTAAAATAACTAGTATAGGTGGTAGTAAAGGGTCGTTTTCTCGCCTTCGGAAGCCATGAGTTTGTGTTCTAGCCGAATAGTGTGTACATACAAATCAGCACTCCGACGGTTGGTGTGGTCAGTATCACACCGGTCATCTGTACTTGCCAGACCATATTCTGGTACCCATTGTAAGCGGAGTCGACATGAGATCCCAGGTCCATTAAAAATAAATCTCCCGTCTCGAGGGGAATTTGAACTCATGACCATCGGGCCGTTAGGCAAGCATGATAGCCACACAGCTACAAGTGGTCTTCGTCTTCTGTTGGCTTTTTATCTCCTAGTGCAGTGGTTCTCAACCTTTTTTGGCCCATGCCCTCCCCCCCTTTACCATATGTTCAGAACGTCATTCCCCCCTTTTCGAATTTCCTCCCTATAAATCCCCCCCCCTACCCTTACACAGTATACTTAAAAATGGAAGCTAAATTTAATAACACATACTAGAACAAGTCTAGACATCTACATAAAACGTGACTTCTGGGTCTACTTACGTTATAAAACGAATTTCATTAGGGGGAGAAGTACAGAACTGTAAAATTTAGAGGGAAAAACAATATCAAGTAACTGGTTCTTATATTAATGCGATCTTGAAATAATCTTAATTCCCCCCCCCCCCCCTCCCGGAAATCCTAAAATTCCCGGAGAATTCCCCACCGGTTGAGAACTAACTGTCCTAGTGGAGCATGGGTACTCAGCCAACTCGCGCCAAGCCTCAAAAAATGGGCGGTGAGAATGGGCACTGGTCATCTAACCTTCTATGTTGTGGCCTATAACATGTGATTGCCTAACACCTCACACGTGAACGCCATATCTGGTGTTTGTCCATCAAGAATGATGATGACCATTCATTTCATCCAGTTAGTTTGGAGCCGTGAGTTCTAGGATGGCTGGTAAGGCCTCTATATACTATGTGACTACTTTAATGGTAACGTTAATAGATAGAAATTCAAACTGTAAGAAGACAGAGATTATGGTCGTCGCTGGGAAGAAAGAAATACCACACTGTAATGTATGGGTAAATGGGAATGTTTTTACACGAGTGAATCGGTACAACTATCTCGGAACCGTCATAACGTGTGATGGGAGGTGCCTTGAAGAGATTAGAACAAGAATCGCTAGTGCAAAGGTAGCTTTTTGCAAGATGGAAAATATACTGACAATAAAAAGGTGTCAATTGCAAAGAAAAAGAGTGTTGAAGTTCTATATAGAACCTATATTTTTCTATGGGTGCGAAACGTGGACAATGAGCAGATCGGGTGAAAAACAACTAATGGCAGTGGAAATGTGGTTTCTAAGAAAAATGCAAAGAATATTATGGACAGACAGAAAACGAAACATATGAAAAACTGTAAATTGGTTACAGAAATTAGACGTAGACATTCACATTTTTTTGGGGACACGTTATGAGAAGAAATAAACTGGAGAACTTGATGACAACTGAAAAGACTGAGGAGAAAAGAACAAGGAAAAAAAACAGAAGTGAATACCTAGATGGATTGGCCACATGGTTTGGTCGGACAAGATCCACGATTCTGGTCATCGTGTGAGACTCAAAACAATTTATTCCCTTACCGAATTCAAACACAGATGCCATAAATAAAATATTGCACGATTTCTTGCTGCACAAATTTCGCTGCATTTTTTCGGATGTCATTAATGTTACTCATAACAAGATAATCATTGACTGTAAGAAAGAGAGTGCTGAAGTGTTATATAGAACCTGTTTTGCTGTATGGCG
>JACEFZ010014206.1:0-35222 GCA_014155875.1 Cepaea nemoralis
TTTGCCCTTTTTTTCCATTGCTTTGATGTAACCCCCCCCCCCCCCCCCCCCCTTTTTTCCCCCCAGAGTATATGTACCAAAACACGAAGCCAAACCTCATTTGCGTGCCAGCAGCCATATATTATTTTATCGATCATCTCACAACAAAATATTTACTTGTTATTTGGCATCAGAGTGGTTTACAAATCCTGACACGGGATTGCATATTATGCTAGTGATTGTGACACTCTGAGGAGATGCGTGAACGAACGAATGAATGAACGAGAGAACGAATTTATGTTTAAAGGATTAAGAAATGGGCATGCAGGTATGTCTGAAAATTAGCTAATTCTTTCTATAATCATATTGCATTTGCAAAATATTACCTTGCAATCTAGCTGCTACATAATATTTTATACATTACACGTTATGCGCTATAAAATATACTTAATATACTATATTTATATATTATATGTTGTGAATTATACGTTATGCATAATACGTTAAATACTACAGAATATAGAATGTTATATATTTTTACCTTATGCGTTATACATTATATGTTCTATATTATACATTATGCGTTCTAAATAATACATTATGTATTATGTGTTGTGCAGTATACAGTATATGCAATATATTATACGTATACATTATACATTATAGGTTATATCATATACTTGGTTGTTTCGGGATTTGAGATTTAAATATTGAGCACAACCCACTACTGGCAACACTGATCGTATTCTGGTATGAACCTAAGGCCTGTCCACGCCTATCCACGTCAATGTGGACATTGACGTGGGTGGGCCTTAGGTTCATACCATAACAAAATCCGATCAGCGTTGCCAGTAGTGCGTTGTGCTCAATATTTATATCATATACGTTATACATTATACGTTATACATTATATGTATTGATTGTAAGTTATACTTTATATGTTATACATTATACATACAGATTAGTGGTTGTTCATTACACGTTATACATTATACTTTAGTTATTACAAGTTATATAATATGTATTATACATAATACATTATACATTTTCGTTATACGTTATACATTATATTACATTGTTAGTTAGTTAGTTGCATAACCTTTACAGGAAGTTGCAGTCAACACCAACATTTTGTGCTGTTGTGATCTCTTGGTAAGTTTACGTTCAGTAGTCTGTCATTGCTTTCTGAACAACCGGCACCCATACTATTTCGTAAAAAACCAACGCAACGCGGTCTGCTGCCACATTGAGCGCAGCAGTGTTTCGAACACAGGTATGCGGGTTCACGATCTACGCCTGTAACACCTTCGCAACGGAGCTGGCGTTATACATTGTACAATATACATTATACGTTATAGATTATACATATACGGTGTACGTTAGACATTGTACTATATACATTATACGTTATACGGTATAAATTGTACAATATACATTATACTTTATATATTATAAGTTAAACATTAAGCATTATTCATAGTGCATTATACATTATACGTTATACATTATATTTTATAGATTATAGGATTACATTATACGTTATACGTTACACATTGTACAATATACGTTATACGTTATAAATTGTACAATATACACTATACTAGTTAGTTGGTTAGTCGACAGACCATCCTCATTGCACATCGAACCATTCAGTCCATAAGTGCTCGGATCCCCTCCTCAGCAAATCCCGCAGCGTGTAGCGGTTAACGATACCATTTCTGTGTTGGTTCATCAACCTTCTTTGGCTTCCTGCATAGCGTTCGTGTTTGGCCACACCGCTCTTAATTTGCTGTTCTCGCATCCTGACCATGGTTGTAGATTCATAGTCATCACTTAGTTCTTGCGAACGATTTACTTCTCGTAAACATTCGGAATGTCAGCCTGGTCCATGGCGCGACTAGATTCTACAGTAGCCTTACCTGCGAGCTTGTCAGCCCGCTCATTTCCTTGTACACCCGCTTGCCCTGCCACGAGAATGAAACTAATCTTTGCCAGCCGAGACCGCTCCAGCGACAGCAACCACTCTCTTCGGATCCACTCCATCTCTGTCTTCTTGAGCATGCTCATTGAGACACTAAGGAAACATGCCCTAGTGAATGTCTGTGTCTCGAGCCATGTTATTGCTTTACTTACTGCCATGACATCCATAGTCAGGCTACTTGTGGTCAAAGCAAAAGCATCAGAATCCTCCTTCACAATTCTTCCTCCGGCCTGTGCCGTAAAGGCCATGAACATTTCACGAACGACCGACCCATATATGTAAATGACAGCATCACCGTCTAACGAATTCTCGAAAATCAACGCTTTTCCTTCCGCCTCCACAGCAGCCGGATTTTCTTGTCTGCATTATCTGTCTAGTTGGATGGAAACTGAAAAGGACGTACAGAAATCTGTTGGCACTTGTACCCACTCCTCTGTAAGGTGGTGAGGATGATGAGATTCAGTAGCACTATGTGCATCCCCGTACTAATGACAGCTAGAGTCTGGGGACTAATCTCAACTGGTGTAGAATGGTGACTGGAATATATTGTGACTGAAGAAAACTCTCGAGGTCTATGGTATTCCTTGATAAGTAATGAAACCACACCTGATTTTTTTTCCTTTTTTTTTCCTAGAAGAAACTTAATAGATCAGAACCCCCAAATGCCCCTACTAATCCAATATGGGTCAGTGGATCAGTGTTAAGAATGAAAGAAAGGGTTCCTCTGGATGGAAGATGGGAACCTGGGTCGTTACCGAGGGATAATTCCCATATATTCCCATATATTCAAGTTGTGCTAACTAAATGTTAATTAAACACAAAGTGAACTTGATTAACATCACAATCAAGTGAATCTAAGAATTCAATAAATTTTCAAAGTTTAATGAACTAATAAATCTGGAAGTAAAAGTGGAGAATTGAACCAGAAAGCATCCACATTAAAACACATAAAAATCAATGAATAATCAAGGCATTATGCATAGTGGATAAATCAACTTCAAGTGTCACCTCCATCTTTCAATATAGTGAATCAATGTTTCTGAATGTCTGTACTAAGCTACTAAATATGTCTTGTCTATTGCATGCATTGCATTGGCACCTTGCCGTCTTGACAGACGATAGTTTGTGCATTAAAAAGGCATAATAACTTTTACCTAAACACAACGCCTGGGCTAAAATATAGAGATCATGTGTTGCCCATGCAGCATGATCCCTCTCTCGGCCTGCCTAGCTCACTCCAGAGGAAAGGTAACACCTCTACACCTGGAACAAGACAAGCTGCAGAAGCTGCCGGATCAGCAAAGTAATGCTCTAACTGTCCGCCTGTCGGAGCTTCGATCCTAGACCAGCCGCCAACCAAGGCTTAGGGCTTGGTCTGCCCTGCCATGACATTTTGTCTTTAGCTTGCATTTCCTCGCACCAGGGTAAGGCTTGTACCCTCCCAATTGCGCTCTTCCGCCCGAAGCCGTTGGCACAATGTGGGGTGTCGGGTTTGGTAAGCGCCGCCCATCGTTCAGCGGTAACAGAAATCAGGTAGTACCGTCTACTGTTATACGGTAGCTCAGTCATATCTGACTAAGACCTGTCTTTTCTGTAAAGTTCTGAATACACTACACATTGGTACTCAGGGTTGGATTTCTTGAAGACAATGCATGGCCTATGCTGATGATGGCTTCTCTTCTCCAATACAATAACACAAATTTTGATAGAGGATTGTTGGAGTGCCATGTACCACAGCTGTACTAAATAAACCTGCTGGAAGAAAAAGGAACTGAGCTGTCGTCGATCAATAGCTCCATTATCTGATGGATCTTATGGGAACACTACCTGTCCTCATGACACGGTGACAACCTGCTCATTAACTCAGGTGGATAGTCTGAGTTTCCACATTCTCTTTCACAGTCTGGTTGTTATCTCAATCATGCTGCTATCACCAAGGTAGCACCACTCTCCTCACTGCCAATGCAAACAATGCTTACCTAATTACATTCTGTTAAAACTCTTTATCACAGGGAAAGAGGTCAGAATGATAAAGGGAAAAGATAGAAAGGATGAAGAGGAGGAAGAAGTGTGACAGTGCCAAAGGTGAGAACTATACCCCTTCTGTCCTTGGCGCTGAATCCACTCGACTGCCGATGGGCACAACAACTTTCTGCATGCTTATCATCATCTGGTCCTTCTGATATTATGTGTTCTGAATGTGCCAGGGGTCTCGGTGAGATATGGACATCAGATAAACAGGTAAGGACAACAGAATTGTGACATGGAATCAGATGAGCAGGTAAAGTCACTTAATACAGTCACTTAATAATAATAGGCAATGATGATGAGATGATGACATCAATGATGATACATAAATCACTCTTATCAACTCATCAACCCCACGTCAAGGCTATGCTTTATGGCTGGTTGCTTTTCACATGTCAGGTTCGATTCATGAGTGTCTCCTCTCATCTCTCAAATCATCACTATCTTATAAGTTTTTCTGTTTATTGGAGTGTTGTAAATTCGAACAATTACTACCCTACCAAATTTTAGAAGTTGCAGTGAGTTTAACTCATATATAAATGATTTTCTCTCAACAGGAGAAAATGTGGTTCATGTGCATGAATGGACATAAAGGAAGACTTCTAATGAAGTGTTCACAAAATTGTAAACATACATATTCCTTTCAGATACAACGAACAAATTATATACATATATATCAGTATATATATATATATATATATATATATATATATATATATATATATATATATATATATATATATATATATATATATGGGACGCAGAGGTGTTTCCAAGGCACCAGGGCCGGGTTATATACTGGCCAAGACCTATTGACGCGTCCTCGTCGAGCGTCCTGGGCAACAGGTCCCTTCGGGTTCCTGGCTAAAGTCAATAGGATCGCCGATTCCTCCGAAGTCGGAGAGTGTCTGCCTGTACGGCGAGGAACCACCAGTCTGCACACCAATAAGCCAGACATGGGACAACGGATACTCACGCAAGCCTCAGGTCCTGTATGACATCACACTGATGTTGGACAACAGGATGTCTTCATCCGACATACAGGACTTCGCGTTGGAGCTCAAGCCAACGAACACAAGCAAGCAAGCATATATATATATATATATATATATATATATATATATATATATATATATATATATATATATATATATATATATATATGCGAGAATCCAAAAACAGATTTCTCCTCTCTCACATAATCGTTCTACTTCTTCTAGAGCCTGAACGCAATATTGTCCCCTCCTGCTGGCAAGCAACAGTAGGTAAAGATAGGGGTTTGAAGCCTCACCCTTACTGGACAGATAAACCATGCACACTTCGTCACGAATGCAAACTGTCTTTCCCTCAGGAAGCAAGTGCAATTGTTGAACGTAAATATTAACAACAGCAGTAGAATGATGATGGGTTTGAGTGCAGGGTCTGCCAGATATGCAGTAGATAATTTATCAATCCATGGTTCACATATGAGCAAGATTAAAGGAGGAAGAATGCAACTTTTCCACTCACTCACTCACCACGTTTTCCAGGCGAAAGTGCAGGGATAAAGAGAAGTATTGATCAAGAATATACATAGTCTTCTCAGCAAGAAGATAGTTAAAGCTTGCATTTGAAAACATGCATAACAGTGCATTGATAAACTTACTCCCTACAACATCTTTGGATGTTATTGCATGATTAAGCATTCATCAAAGGCAATAGAATTGAAGAATAAATCAAGAGCTAGCAGAAGTGGAGGCATAGCGTTCCATCATGTTGGCCTGGAATGGCCTCAGGTCTGCCGGTCCCTTCAGGAATTGAAGTTAACATTTCCAGTGCATTTAAATACAAAATATCACACTCAGCACGACGAATAAACACAGGATACCTTAACCTTTCCATCCAAGATCGTCAGGTTGATCTTGGAGAGGCAAGCTTACCGGTTTCAGTGAGGAAAAGCCACAGATAATAACATAAATACACCACACAGAAAAACACAGTCCGACTGCGTTGAAGCCATTTTGAAGACTGCCTGGGTATTCGTTTTGTGGCGTCCTCGCAATCACTTTCTGAGTTCATGTGTGCTTAAGTATCCAAACGGCTCATTAGTTTGAGACTCTGAACTGGTTTACTTACATCATGACAGCGTTATAATTAGACTTGTCAAGCTTGTCCTAAGGTGTTCGATGTGCGAAATAGTGCGATTGAATTGCGTTTTTGAAATGAAGTTGACAAACTGGGCATGATTGCATCCATTATGTTACATCCTCGGCAGGTTCTAAGGTCTCAAGTGAACACACCTGTTGAAGAATGTCTTTGGCTTGACCCATCCACGACCTTCCTCTTTTTAACCTGCTGCACTTTACCTTCTTAATGTTACTATGCAGTGGATGTTGTGTTGTGTGTTTGTCTTGACTCTGAGGTAGGCACGTGCTCTGAAAATTTGCATTATGTCTCTAATTGTTAGAAAATCAAGAAGATAGTGCATCACCCTGCATGTTGTATCTCTTGTACATCCAAGAATAATACGCATAGCTTCGTTCTGTGTCCTTTCCATCCTTTCCATCTTCTTAAGGCTGAGAGTCAAAATAGCTATCGCATACTCCAAAACAGATATGAACAGACCCTCGTATTTAAGACAGAGATGGCGCTACTCACAGTTTGCTGCCGCCATCACCCGCATCGCAGCCAAACCCCGCTTAGCTAATCACCTGGTCTATGTGCTCATTATAAGATATGCTTCGACCAAAACGTATCCATAAGTAATTCATTGCCTCCGTTCTTTCCAGTCTCTGAAAACAGATTTGCAGATGGTGTTGGAGTGTTGACAATATAGTTATTAAATGAGAACCATGTCAATGCTGCCTTCGTTGGGTTGACCATTGTCCCAGATTTCACACACCAATTGCTTATGCGATTTAGTTCGGCTTGTAGTTCCACAGCAACCCGATCTCTATCCTTAACCTGACGATACACTAACACATCTTCGGCACATGACAATGTCCTCCCCGTCTAGTTATCTGCTTGCTGGTAATTCTCACAGTGTAGGCGTTGAAAAGTACAGGAGATAATGGTGATCCATGTGGCAGGTTCTGATATGTTGTTGTTGATTCAGAAGTCCAACTCATCTCATCTCATCTCATCATGTTCCTCTTGTACCTTGCGGTGTCGAGGTGAAGTATAAACATCGTGAGAGTGCCCGATTATGGGCTTCATGTATCGATATTCCCATGGACTCTGCTATTCCCTCCGTCCAACGTTTACGTGGTCGGCCTCTTCCTCTGTTTCCATCTGGTATGTACATCATTGCTTGTTGTGGTGTGCTGTTGAATGGTAACCTACTTGCATGGCCAAACCATTTGACTTGCTGCTTTCTAATAAAATCTAGTGCTGCTATAACCCCCACTTTAGTCCTGATTTCTTCATTTCTGATCTTATCTCTTCTTGATACGTTGAGTATTCTTCTCAGGAATCTCATTTCTGTTGTTGTGATTTTTCTTTTCTCTTTTTCTGTCATTGTCCAAGTTTGGCATTGGTAGCATATGGTTGGTAGGAAGATTGTGTTGTAAAATGCTTTCTTAGTAGTTATTGATACATGTATGTTCTTTAGTATTGGTGCCATTTGTCCAATGAGTTAGTTTGCCTTATTGCATTTATTTTCGATCTCGTCTTCTGATCTGCGAATTTTTGATATTATACTTCCGAGGTACTTGAACCCCTTTTTCTTGTTTCAAGGGATGTTCGTTTATGTGAATTGATGTTGTTTTTTCTTCTTTGGTTATAGTCATTACCTCTGTTTTGCTTGTGCTAATTTCCATGTTATGTTCCATACACATTTCGTTAAGACTATTCATGTGGTCTTGTAATTTAGCTTCTGATTTTGCTACTAGTGCTTGATCGTCCGCAAACAGGAGTTATCTAATAGTTAGATTTGCAGATGCTTTTCTTCTGTGTTCTCGTCATGTGGTATTCTTGCGGTCTCTGTTTGGCTAGTTTCTTTACATATGTTGTCTATATATTTTATGAACAAGAGAGAGGACAGGACACAACCTTGTCGTACTCCAGATCTTATGGTGAAGGGTTCTGAGTGTCCTCTAGTTGATCTCACTATGCATTCACTGTTGTTGTATAAGCTTCTACATAGGTTTGTTAGATGTACTCACTGTTTATTGTTTAAGGATTTCCCACAGCTTGTTGTCCAGCTGCCACATCTAAAAACTACTTTCCGGTTAGAAGAGGGCTGCAGCGATCCAACTAAAGAGGAATGGGCTTCTTGAGTTCAAGCAGCTGACACATTAAAACTTCCAACGGTGCTCTATTGTACGCATCCTCAAGATCAATCGCCGCAGCACATGTTTCAATGCCTGAGTGGAAACCTTCATAGACATCATGGGCAAAAACTGCTGCGTTGGTCCAGGTTTCTCTGTTTGGACGGTACCCTCGAATGGTAGCTGGGAAATAATCTTGCCTCTCTAGCTGGCTTGATAGTTTCCTGGCAATTAACTTCTCCCACAGCTTGTCTATTGTATTTTTCATGGTTATTATTCGGTATCCATGAATTTGTGTGTGGTCTTTGCCAGGCTTCGGCAAGGGAATCAAATAGCTGTGTAACCACTCCTCCTTGATGCTAGCACTCGCTATGCTGTTGTTGTACATATCTGCTAGTTCCTTTAGCTCGTTGTCGGTACACATACTGATATCTTCATATCTTATACCATCTGGCCCTGGTGCGCTGTTTCTTGTTCATCGAAGTACAACCCGATCTCTTTCACTGTCACTGTGTCTTCACCTGCAGTGTTCTGGACCTTGCACCTATCTGAGGTAACCGCTTTGGCAAAATTTCGGCCTCTTGTGTCTGGCTGATTGCTCTGCTCTAGATAGCGTTCGAAAAGGAGTTTGCCCTTATTCTCGTCAGACCTCTGCCAGATAAGGTCAGCACTTTGGAAGTCAGGAACACTCTTATTCTTTAGTACCCCATTCATACTTTTATATAGTCGCCAGAACAATTTCGATGATTTATCTGTGCTTATTCTTTTAACAAAACTCTGCCCATTTTTCTCTTTTAACCAGTTTTTTTTTTATAGCTTACTTTTGTGTCCATCTTTCTTTCCAATTGCACAATAAGACTAGTATCACGATGTTCTTTATGATACTGTTCGATGTTCTTGATGATCTCTGCGTGATAGTGGTCGTTGTCTAGGTAACGATACTGGTGTCTTGCAATATACGTTATCACTCACCCCCGCAGTGCACATTCACCAGTCATTAAACAAGATTCAGTTGGCGCACATAATCCTTTATTACAGAAATAATACAGACTCACGGAACATATTTATATATCCAGAAAACAATATATATATATATATATATATATATATATATATATATATATATATATATATATATATATATATATATATATATATATATATATATATATATATATATATATATATATAATCCACAGAATATCATCCTCCTAATTCAACACGCACACATTACTGCCGTCTCAATCCAACTTCATATCAAATTCACAAGACATTTAGTCCAGCTACTATCCACGGCTGGATCTCCCACAATACGACCCACCCACTGGGTCGGAGCCTCTGCTCACTATGCAACCCACTCTGGGGTTTTAGGCCTGCCTTCACAGCTCGGAGAATCACACAACACAGTTCTCCATGGACTACCGACTCGTTCGGTATCTAAAACTCAACTCTCTTAAACGACCTGACCCGCAGTCGGTCTCTTCTCTCACTGACTTTCAAGTATCCTGACTTCACACAACACTCAACTGTCTTTCCGCCCCATCCACCCCTAGGGGTATCCACTCACAACCGCCCCATTATTTCTCAGGGTTGATTGTTTTACTCGTAGCCAGGTCACTCACCTTACTGTCAATGACCCAGGCATATGTCATTATCCCCCCCCCTTAAAAGAAAACATCGTTTTCAAATGTTGGGAGACTAATACTCCTCAAACATGTGACCCAGACATATTGCCTGGGTAGTCGTAAGTATAAATCCAACTTACTCTAACTACCACACTAAATAATACATCAAATGCTCATAGTACACTCCCATATTCCCCACACATCAATACAATCCAACTTTCTATCTTGTGTACCAATGCATGAACTAATACATCACATAATAATAATACATCATAGGAAACATCATATCTGTGTATGGGCAGGTCTATTAACATCCTCAAAAAGACACAAGCTATTTGTGTCCCGACCCTGTATCAGGTGGTTCTTTTCTTGCCTCAAACCTCCATCTATTTCTGTCGATGCTGTGTCTACCCTTCATATACCCATGCCTCATGTTTCCTATATCTTTAAAACATCTGTTTGCTAATCCTGGTTCAGTGATGTCGTTAACACTCTTTGGAACTGCCTTAACTTTGCAATCTACACATTGTACCGTTACACTGGAGTCTCTGTTTAGTCTGACCTCTTTATTGAATCCTGGCCAATATACCTGGCATCCTGCTCTATGCTGCTTCCGCCTTACTCCTATGTGCCCTGCACCTGCCCTATCCTGAGCTGTTCTAGTATATCGGTCTCTATGTGTTAACGGTAATACTACTTGTCCACATGCAGTTCCGCCATCTGGAAACCTGCGAGTGAGAACATTATTCTTCCTTCAAAAGCACCATCTACCCTTCTTTCATTGTCTATGTCTCACTTTACTACATTCTTGGAAACATTTGTCGAGATTAGTCTCTTGTCTCTGGGATTCCCAACAGCTATATTTGAGATCCATTCTCACCTGCTCAGCTGTCCTATCGTTGTCCTCTGTGTCTACTTCAAGTGCTTCTTTTTCTTCAGCTATACTCTCTAATTTAGGTTTTCTTTTGGTAACTACCTCGTTACTATTTCCACTATGTTTTTGGTCCCAATAAACTACTTCCTCTTCTGTACACTCTTTAACTCCTATAACATTTCCTATGATGAGATCTGCCACTGGTGAGTCTAAAACACATGCTGTCACTCTTCCTGTTATGTATGGTGTTTTTACTGTTATCACGGCTATTGGGTAGAATTCTACTGTCCCATTAAATGTTATGGATCTAATCTTTATCCCTGTATAATCCGAGGGCTGTACTAAGCTCTTTCTCACTCCGATGGACGTACATCCGGAATCCCTAATTGTTAACGCTGGCCTATCATTAACAAACCCATGATGCATCTTCAGACTTCCTCCTTCATGCACTGCTGATCCTGCTTTCACTGTATGACCACATATTAGGACTGGCTGACTGTCTTTTTCAAAAGAGGTTTGCACCCACTACAATCTTCATTGTTCAGCGTCTCAATTACTTGCGCTGCATTTGAGCGCTCTGTTTCTCTCATCCTACATTGATGGCTGACATGCCCCTTCTTTCCACATTTGAAACAGATGATCTCCTTCCTTGCGTTACTTGTTGGCTCACTGGCTGGCTGCACGTCACACTCCGCTGCCTTGTGTCTCCAGCTCCCACAATTCCAACATCCGGCATAATTTGGACGTCTCTGAAAATTCCCTCTTCTATATGCGTACCGTCCTACTCTACTAACATTGTTTCCTCGGAAACCATTATCTTGAAGTTCTTGCTGCACACCTTTCTGTGCTGAATCCACACTTTTCGATCTTGGTCTAATAACTGGATTCTGGTCCTGTTTAGTGTACGCTGCACAGACTATTTCCTCGCTAAATTGTCTACCAATAGATACGTTAGGATGTGCAGTCATGTAGTTTTGCCCTAACTGTGACATTGTGTCTATGTCCTTTGGCTTACGTTCCTCAAAGAAAGCCACTAAATTGGTATTACATGAAGCTAATACTTTGTCTCTTAACACTAAATCTACTAATTTATTAAAATCTTTCCCTACTTCTGCAAGCTCCATCCATTTGTTAAATGTATTCTTTACTGTGTTAACAAAATCTGTGAAATCTTGATTTGTCTCTGGTCCTAACTGTCTAAACTTTGTTCTATAGCCATGCTCAGTTAGTTGGAACTTTTTGAGGAGACGTTGACGCAAAATAGTGTAGTTGTTTCTTTCTTCCACAGGTAAATTAAACATTGTATATAGAGCCTTACCCGTAAGAAACTCGCCAAGTCGCATCGCATACTCGTTTTCTGGGATGCCTAAAGTTTTCGCACTTGCTTGAAATCTGTCCAGATAAGATTCAAGGTTGTCTCGGTCCGTAAAATATGGCAGTTTTAGTCGCTGTGAGGGATGTGAAGGTCTTCAGGTTTTCCTCACTTTGACCCTTCGAAAATAGTTCTAGTTCTTTCAACTCAATTTCAGTTTGCATCTGACACTTAATCTTCTCTTTCTCAATTTCCATTTTCATTTGTGTCTCTTTCTCTTCCTGTAGACGCTTTTTTTTCTATTTCAGCTAACTTTACTTCCTGTAGACGCTTGTTTTCCATTTCAGCTAGTTTCACTTGTGTCTCTTTCTCTTCCTGTAGACGCTTGTTTTCCATTTCAGCTAGTTTCACTTGTGTCTCTTTCTCTTCCTGTAGACGCTTGTTTCCATTTCAGCTAATTTCACTTCCTGTAGACGCTTGTCTTCAGCTACCTTTTCTTCCTGTCTCTGTTCTCTTTCAGCTTGTCTTTGGTCTCTTTCAATCTGTTTTTGTTCTTTTGCTTCGGCATACTCCTGTAACTCTTTACCTTTCAGGCCTATTCGTTCACCTGCTTCAATATATTCCATTAAAGTAGGCATCTTGTACTTGTGGACACGTTGCTGTCTGTCAGCCAATTATAAATGTAAAGACTCTGCTACTAGTCTTTGTGTGCCTTCAATAAGTACACTACCACTCCCTGTGTACGTAATTCGTAGTGCTAATAATGTCACCCTGTAGCAGTCACTCTTCACGCACTAGGTAGTGAGGGGAAAATATCACCTCTACTCCCGCGCATATATCTATAACAAATAGTTGTATAACATTTCTGGAAATATTGTTAAACATACATATAAATACATATACAAACAAATGGATGATAACAGTAAGTGTCTTCTATAAACGCTAGACTCACAAGCCAAGTACACGGAGACGGTGATCACAAAGAAATAAACTACAGTAACAACCACAAGCTTGTGTAGGGACACCCACAGTGCGCGTAATATATAAATATAAATTGACAAAGACCACTAGACAGCAGACATGACGAAAGATCACAATAATAACATATATCCGACCACAACCAATATCATATGTAACTATAACGAAAAGAAAGAAAGAAAGAAAAAAAATTATAGCATAAAATATACAGAAATCTGACGTCAAACACAAACTGGCACGTTATATAATTCAGGACCGTCCCTGCAGAACCAAATAAACCGACCTTTCGATTTTCTTCCCAGAAATTATACATGATGCACCTCAGAAAATAACTTTTCGCCCTGTCTCCCGGCCTTCGAGAAACAACACAAAAATCCCCTACTCTTGACAAACACTGGACCACATACAAATAATTGCGTAACACCCGACAACAATAAATATGACGATGGGAGCAAATAAAAATAATGTGCAACTAGTTGGCCGACAAATATGTGCCTATTCATCCGTCGCCACAAGTTCGTATTAATCAGTCACAAAAGGTTTGGTTAGTTTTAATAGTTATTCGCAATCCGCTGGAAATGTCTACGACACTAGATTTCAAAATGACTGATTGATTTGTTGAGTGGTTACTGAATTCGCGTGGTGAGCATAAGTTCCAACTGTCGCAAAAATTGAAGATGATGATTGATTGTCCAAAATGTTCTGTCTCGACCCAGTCCGTCACGTTATTGTACTTTCCTTGGACGTGGTGGCCCCAAAGTAATAATCCAAACGTCTTTCTACCTTCGTTGCGGAGATGACACTTCGTTATAAAATGTTTGCTCATAACAGATTAATGGTCACAAAGGGCTGGAACAAAGACGAAACATAAAGTCTGGCTTTCTTTCAAAACAACCTTGTTTTGTTCATTCAGAATGAGTCATCTTGACCACAATAGGCCGTGGAAATTCTCCTGAGTACCTTTACTCCTTACACCCCCAACTCACAATGTCACCTCAATTTCTCTTTATCACCGTTAGTGGAAAAAAATCCTTAGTAAACATAGTTTCCACACAACCTTCTCAGCCCCAATCCGGCTGTGGTGGGGCACTGTTCCTACCCCCTTCGGTCACCTGTCCTCGTAAACAGCGCTGACCCGATTTGTCCGTGGAAACTCACAATTTCCACCGGCCTCCCCCGTTGTGTTCACTTGTCGACCCGCGACCAACACAGTGCGTTGCCTCAGCACACACACACACACACACACACACACACACACACACACACACACACACACACACACACACACACACACACACACACACACCTGTCAGTATCTTTGAATTTTCAATCCTGTCCTGTCCTACACACACCTAGGACTGACCTCTTCTTGTCGCAAACAACTCGCTGTCCACTCGACTTTACCTGTGCTGTCCTATTTTTGACCTCTCTGCGTTAATTCTCTGACGCCCCATCACTTGACCTATGAAAAACACCGTACACCTGTCTTCAGCGCGCACATGACATCGCTGCGAAATCACTCACTGTCTGTTTTGCCGCGCGCTGGCTGCTTTTGATGAACTGAAGTGGTCTTTCGTGAACTGTCTGCTAGCTTCAGCGATATTATTGGTATCAAATTTACCTGTAGTAACCTTTACGTGACCTGTCTGCTAGCTTGAGTTTTTACTCCCGTCTGTCTGTGTGAATTATCTGGCGCACACACAAAGAGTTCACATTACCCTCTTGAAGCCACACTATCCAAATTGTCAAGGGCTTGCTAGTTTGATGGAAATAAGTCACCAGATAATAACTCCTCTCTCAGCGAAGAGCCCACATATAATTCACTGGGTTTCTTGAACGGACGAAGCCTCCAGATTATCACGATGTTCTTTATGATACTGTTCGATGTTCTTGATGATCTCTGCGTGATAGTGGTCGTTGTCTAGGTAACGATACTGGTGTCTTGCAATATAAGTTATCACTCACCCCCGCAGTGCACATTCACCAGTCATTAAACAAGATTCAGTTGGCGCACATAATCCTTTATTACAGAAATAATACAGGCTCACGGAACATATTTATATATCCAGAAAACAATATATATATAATCCACAGAATATCCTCCTCCTAATTCAACACGCACACATTACTGCCGTCTCAATCCAACTTCATATCAAATCCACAAGACATTTAGTCCAGCTACTATCCACGGCTGGATCTCCCACAATACGACCCACCCACTGGGTCGGAGCCTCTGCTCACTATGCAACCCACTCTGGGGTTTTAGGCCTGCCTTCACAGCTCGAAGAATCACACAACACAGTTCTCCGTGGACTACCGACTCGTTCGGTATCTAAAACTCAACTCTCTTAAATGACCTGACCCGCAGTCGGTCTCTTCTCTCACTGACTTCCAAGTCTCCTGACTTCACACAACACTCAACTGTCTTCCGCCCCATCCCCCCTAGGGGTATCCACTCACAACCGCCCCATTATTTCTCAGGGTTGATTGTTTTACTCGTAGCCAGGTCACTCACTTTACTGTCAATGACCCAGGCATATGTCAACTAGGATGGGCAGCTCTGTTCTTCCTGGCGTTTTGCCATTGCCTTACAGCACCATGCTTATCCACCCAGGCCTTCTCCACCTGAAAATTCCACCAAGGTGGCTGTTCCCAGCTTTTTTTTTTTCCTGCCATGATGATTCCTGCGTCTGTCACGCCTTATTTTACTCACCACATCTTGCCATGAACTGTCATACTTAAAGGTCTAGACCGTTGACTTGTGCTGCCTGGTACTGCCGTTCTCCACCAATTTGCTGCAAGGGTGGTGGTCGCTGCCATGGTGCCATTGGGCACCCCATCTACACAATGTATTGAGTGTGGTAGACACCAGCTCCAGGTCAATAACACTTTTCTCGTCACCTGGACGTCTTGCTGTCCTGGTGACACAACCACTTTTGATACACACAAGGTCATTGGTTTTAAGTGCCGCCTCGAGCTCCTCCTCCTGTGTTGGAAGATATGTTGCCCCATGATTTGCCCTTAGCGTTGAAATCGCCACAGGAAATGACATTCTTCTCGTGACATCATATGTTACTCAAACACTGCCATCTACGGGAATCCACACTCGCGTTACAAGCATAAACATTCACCAACATGAATGGTAGAGTGAACTCTAACTACCTGTAATTGTATCTCATCACTGTCCCACCTCGACATGTCCAACTCTGAACCCACTATACTGTCTCAATCAGAATCGCCATTCCCAGGTGTCGCCTGTTGTAAAAACATTTGAATCCGGCTATATGGAATGTATTCTTAACGCCCAGTCTCTTCTCTTGAAGCGCAACTATATCGTTCCTGTATGCCAGTTTTTCCAAGATAGGACCACGTTGTTTAGCGCTGGCACAATTCCAATATAGAATACGCTTGTACTTGAGGCTCAGTCGATCGCATTTGCGTCTGAGGCGTATGGCACTGGCCCGTCTACCTTGTCTCTTACGCCGTGGACCGCGCCTTAGAAGTCGAAACGGTTTGTTTACCTTATGTACGTGGCGCACACACTCGTCCGCCATTTTGAAGACTCCAGAAAACAACACAGTAGCCCAACACGCTACGGAAAACACTCAAGGATTGATTCGCTCAGATGCACAAACTCCGTATATACAATATGTACTATACGTTATACGTTATATATTATACCTTTTACATTATACAATGCACACTATACAATTCAGTATACTGTATGCGTTATATATTATAAGTTAATGCATGTTATTGCGGATACTCTTAGACACACCTGCGTAGAAACACCTAATAGCAGTCGAAATACGGTTCTTGTGACTTCTATTCGTGTTACTTATGTTCTTGTGACTTCTATTATTGTGACTTCTGTTCTTGTGATTTCTGTTCTTATGACTTCAATTACTGTGACTTCTGTTCCGGTTACTTCTGTTCTTGTGACTTCTGTTCGTGTGACTTCTGTTCTTGTGACTTCTGTTCGTATTACTTCTGTTCTTGTGATTTATGTTCTTGTGACTTCTGTTCTTATGACTTATGTTCTTGTGACTTCTGTTCTTGTGATTTATGTTCTTGTGACTTCTGTTCTTGTGACTTCTGTTCCTATGACACGGTGCCTGTGAATTAGGGCGCGTGACTTCGGTCCGTCTAAACTCAGTCCTTGTGACTTTAGTCCGGGTGACTTCAGTCTCTACAACTTCAGTGACTTTGGTCTTTACGATTTTCGTCTCCGATCCCCCTTCCTTCTAAGTGTGACTTCAGTCTCCATGACTGCGGTCTCTCCGCCGGTTTCTCCGCGACTTTACTGCAGTAACTACAGTCCCTGATACTTTGATCCCCGTGACTCCGACCTGCGTGACTCCGGTTCGTGTGACTTCGGTCCCTGTGACTCGGGTCTGTGTGACGTCAGTCCCTGTGACTCCTGTCCCTGTGACTCCGACCTATGTGACTCCGGTCTGTGTGACCTCTGTCCCTGTAACTTCGGCCACTATGAGCCACTCCCTGTTCCTTCGGTCCCGTCACTTCGGCCTCTTTGACGTCGGTCCCTGTGATTTAGTTTTATTTGAGCTGTCAATGGGGTTGCTAGACATCCGGCAAAAAGAGGACATGTCCTACCTTTTTAGCCAAATATTCTTCGTCTGGCAGGCAAAGCTAAAATAAGACCTTTAACATGTCCGGCTTTTCTAATATTTTATGTTATAATTTTTTTATGTATTGTTGTTACAGCTTACAATGCATCTACACTCTACTGTATGTTTCCCTTGTTGAAATGTACGAAGTCTATGCATTTCTGCGAACTAGTCGATTATAGTAATTCTAACTGTTATCTTATCTGGCTCATTACTCTTTTTGATATTTACTTTTACTTCTTTATTAAAGCCCGTTGCTTAATAATATTTATTTAATTTTCCTATTTATACTAAATGTGAAACACCAGTCACACACAAAGTACAATTTAAAGATTCTTACCTATGAGCAGTTTTATGCACATATGATTGCTAACGAGGATCTTCTGCGAAAAGTTGGCTCCTCCGAGAAATATGTTGTGTAATTATTAAAGATCATAAGGTAATAATTGTACAGTCAGCTGTTTAAATAACGTTTTTGTTTTTGTTTTTGTTTTTTTGGTTTAGAATTTTGAAAAAGGCCTCCATTGAATTTATATTTATTTTTTAACATGTGTCGATTCACTAAGAGTAAGATACACTTATTGGCAGCTATTGTAATAAAACTGTACCGATTATTGGTTTAATCTGGAACGATTCAAATGAAACATTCAATATGTCCTCCTTAGTCCTCTTTTTTGTCTTATTATGTCCTCCTTTTGGTGCCCGAGCATCTGGCAACCATAGCTGTAAAGGATCGCTGTTATTGTGCAATTTTCAGACTCCGCACACAGCATCCCATGCTGAAATACTACTTGCTCAATCAACTAAACTTAGCAGACACTGAAGTATGTCATTGGGGAATTTATAAAATGGCGGGTAAACATTTGCTTCTAGAGTTTCCGACATATAAACGAGTAAAGTATTTAGGTCTACACACGTTCCATTTGAGGACAAGCTGAATGGAAATACCAACAAGACTATTTGACTACTTCGTTCTTGCATTAATTCACATAAAATGTGAACAAAGAAGAAGAATCACGAGAGCGATGTTCTGCACAGGATCTGCATCGTAATTGTGGTACTTTGCATTTCAATCATGTTCCTTCTGAATGTGTTTAACACGCAGAATTATTCAACAACGGGAAACGCCATGCACAATTCCAATCGAACGTGATAATCTGCAATTAGAAATGAAACATAAAAAGGCGCGGGCACAACATTCTCTATACACGCAACACCGGAGATGCCTTGGGCAATTATGTCCGGTTCCAGTGCTGACTTTTGAGCGGGATGACATGCCCATTTATTTTTTTTAGCATGCCAGGGAGGCCGAGCGTCAAAGCACACTTGTTGCTGCGGTGAGGCGATGGTGTTATGGAGAGTTGGAGAGCTGCAGATCTGGTTAGCTATTGGTTGTATTTTTTTTCCCTGTTGTTTAGTGGCTTGTTTTGTTTGAGCCAGAGAGAACAACAAAAACGTGGACAGAAACAGGGATAGAACCGCGGAGACAGAAACAGAGACAGTGAGAGAAATGGAGGCAGAAACACAAAGACAAAGACAACAACGGAAAGAAACAGACAAGAGAGAAGCAGGGTGATAAAGGGAGAGCAAGTAGCAGGGCGAAAACAGAGAGAGAGAGAGGTCCAGAGACAGAGAGACGTAAAGAAAGAGTCAGAGACATAGAGACAAAACGAGAGAAATAAACAGGGGAGATACAGATAGAGAGACAGAGAGAGCCAGAGAGAGGGCGAGAGAGAGAGAGAGTGAGAGAGAAAGAGGCAAGATACACAGAGAAAGACAAAGAGACAGAGAAAGGCAGCAAGTTATAGAGAGAGAGACATGCAGAAACAGAGAGATAGAGAAAGAGAGAAAGTAAATTCAGGGAGAGACAGACAGATACCGCGAAATACAGATAAAGAGTCAGAGACAGGAAGGCAGAAAGAGAGAGAGAAAGAGAGAGAGAGAGAGAGAGAGAGAGATAGAAGAGAGAACAGAGAGAGAGAGATACTGACATACAGATCCAGAGAAAGATAGGAAGTCGGAGCAAGCGAGATAGAGAGAGAGAGAGAGAGAGAGAGAGAGAGAGAGAGAGAGAGAGAGAGAGAGAGAGAGAGAGAGAGAGATACTGACATACAGATCCAGAGAAAGATAGGAAGTCGGAGCAAGCGAGAGAGAGAGAGAGAGAGAGAGAGAGAGAGAGAGAGAGAGATAGAAGAGAGAACAGAGAGAGAGAGAGAGATACTGACATACAGATCCAGAGAAAGATAGGAAGTCGGAGCAAGCGAGATAGAGAGAGAGAGAGAGAGAGAGAGAGAGAGAGAGAAAGAGAGAGAGAGATACTGACATACAGATCCAGAGAAAGATAGGAAGTCGGAGCAAGCGAGATAGAGAGAGAGAGAGAGAGAGAGAGAGAGAGAGAGAGAGATAGAAGAGAGAACAGAGAGAGAGAGATACTGACATACAGATCCATAGAAAGATAGGAAGTCGGAGCAAGCGAGATAGAGAGAGAGATAGAGAGAGAGAGAGAGAGAGAGAGAGAGAGAGAGAGAGAGAGAGAGAGAGAGATAGAAGAGAGAACAGAGAGAGAGAGATACTGACATACAGATCCAGAGAAAGATAGGAAGTCGGAGCAAGCGAGATAGAGAGAGAGAGAGAGAGAGAGAGAGAGAGAGAGAGAGAGAGAGAGAGAGAGAGAGAGAGAGAGAGAACAGAGAGAGAGATACTGACATACAGATCCAGAGAAAGATAGGAAGTCGGAGCAAGCGAGATAGAGAGAGAGAGAGAGAGAGAGAGAGAGAGAGAGAGAGAGAGAGAGAGAGAGAGAGAGAGAGAAAGTCAGTTTACATATCCCACAATTACCTACACCAGTGCCTCAAATCTTTATTCTATTTAACAAGTGTTATTTTAGCTGATATATCCTGGGCAGAGCTTACACATTGACCTTTACCTTTAAATCATCTTCCTTCTGAATGTGTTTAACATGCAGACATTTTCAACAACCGGAAACGCCATGCACAATTCCAATCGAACGTGATAATCTGCAATTAGAAATGAAACATAAAAGCCGCGGGCGCGACATCCTCTATACACGCAACACCGGAGATGCCATGGACAATTATGTCCTGTTCCAGTGCTGTCTTTTGAGCGGGATGACATTCCCATTTTTTTTTTTTAGCATGCCAGGGAGGTCTAGCGTCAAAGCACACTTGTTGCTGCGGTGAGGCGATGGTGTTATGGAGAGTTGGAGAGTTGGAAATTTGGTTAGCTATTGGTTTTATTGTTTCCCTGTTGTTTAGTGCTTTTTTTTTTTTTTTTTTTTGAGCCAGAGAGAACAACAAAAACATGGATAGAAACAGAGATAGAACCGAGGAGACAGAAACGGAGAAGCAGAGACAGTTAGAGACACGGAGGCAAAATCAAAGAGAAAAATAGAAAGACATAGACAATAGAGAAGTAGGGTAATAAGGAGAGAGCAAGAAGCAGGGCTAAAACGGAGAGAGATTCAGAGACAGAGAGACGTAAAGAGAATCAGAGACACAGAGACAAAGAGAAACATTGACGGGGGAGATAAAGATAGATAGAGTGAGAGCCAGAGACAGGGAGACACAGAGAAAAAGGGTAAGAGAAGAGAGATATAAAGAGGCAAGGTGACAAACGATAATAAGAGAGGGAGATTGATTTAAATCATTTAATTTGATTTAACTTAATTTTTAGTGACGCGGTCATCTACACAGATGGGTCGGTCGTCCGACATGTGAGAAGCTCATGGGCCTTTACAGCTCGGGCCGGAGGGAGAATTGTGAAGGAGGACTCTGGTGCTTTCACTGAAACCACAAGTAGCCTGACCATGGAAGTCATGGCAGTAAGTAAAGCAATAACATGGCTCGAGACACAGACATTCACTAGGGCTTGTTTCCTTAGCGACTCAATGAACATGATCAAGAGGATAGAGGAGGGGTCGATCCGAAGAGAATGGTTGCTGCCTCTGGAGCGGTCTCGGCTGGCAAAGATTAGTTTCATCTTCGTGCCAGGTCATGCGGGAGTACAAGGAAATGAGCGGGCTGACAAGCTCGCAGGTGAGGCTACTGTGGAGGGCGGACGCGCCATGGACCAGGCTGACATTCTGAATGCTCTACGAGAAGTGAGACTTTTGCAAGAACCAAGTGATGACTGTGAATCTACAACAATGGTCAGACTGCGAGAGCAGCAAATTAAAAGAGGGGTGGCCAAACAAGAACACTACGCAGGAAGCCAAAGAAGATTGATAAACCAACACAGAACTGGCGTCGTTAGCCGCTACACGCTGCGGGATTTGCTGAGGAGGGGATCCGAGCACTTATGGACTGAATGGTCCGATGTGCAACGAGGATGATCTGTCGACTAACTAACTAACTAACTATATTTTTAAAGGGTCACAAATCGGGCACGCAGGCCCGTCTTGCATTCGGAGAGACAGAAAGAGCCAGAGACAAGGCGAGAGAGACAGAGAGGGCAAGATACACAGAGAGAGGCAGAGAGATATAGAGAGGCAGCAATTTACAGAGAGACATGCAGATACGGGGAGATAAAGAGAGGCATTAAATTATAGAGAGAGAAACATGCAGAGACAGGGAGATAGAGAAAGAAAGAAAGCAAATACAGAGAGTCAGACAGAAAGATACTGCGAAATACAGATAGAGAGTCACAGAGAGAAAGGCAGAAAAAGAGAAAGAGAGAGAGAGTGACACTGACATACAGAGCCAGAGAAAGACGGGAAGTCGGAGCAAGCGAGAGAGAGAGAGAGAGAGAGAGAGAGAGAGAGAGAGAGAGAGAGAGTAAATTTACAAATCCCACTATTACCTATACCAGTGGCTCCCATCTTTAGTCTATTGAACAAGTGTTATATTAGCTACTAATATACTATGTTCTGGGTGATCCTTCAGATTGGCACTTTGTCTTCCAATCATCTTTCTTCTGAATGTGTTTAACACACGGAAATATTCAACAACTGGAAACGTCATGCACAATTCCAATCGCACGTGATAATCTGCAATTAGAAATGAAACATAAACAGCCGCGGGCACGACATCCTCTGCACACGCTACACCGGAGATGCCATAGGCAATTATGTCCTGTTGCAGTGGTGTCTTTTGAGCAGGATGACATGCCCTATTTTTTTAACATGTCAGGGAGGTCGAGCGTCAAAAAACACTTGTTGCTGCGGTGAGGCGATGGTGTTATGGAGATTTGGGGAGTTGCAAGATCTTGTTGGCAATAGGTTGTATTGCTTCCCTCTTGCTTGATGAGTTGTGTTGTTTGAGACAGAGACAAAAAGGGAAACGGGGATAGAAACAGAGATTAGAACCGCAGACAGAAACAGGGGGCAGAGAAAGTGAGAGAAACGGGGCCAGAAACACACAGACAAAGACAAAAACAGACAGATACAGACGGAGAGAGACGCAGGGTGGGTGACAAAGAGCAATCGAGACAGATAAAGCCAGTGGCAGGCAGAGAGAAAAAGAGCAAGATGCAAAGAGAGACACAGACAGGGAGAAGAGAGAGAGAGAGAGAGAGAGAGAGAGAGAGAGAGAGAGAGAGAGAGAGAGAGAGAGAGAGAAAGAGAGGAGGGGTGTCAACAACTCAACTCACAGGCATCATCGGGTACTTCTGGCACACCATACAAGAAACTTGCAAGTCGTGTGCGAGGAAATTAAATGGTACATTTATTGCCGTTGGCTCGCTACAAGCAGTGAACAGTCGCTATTGAAACACACAACATACAGCCACAGTATTATCTATCACGAGCTGCTACCCCTATGCTAACTTTCTACACAAATAAACACAAATACCCCTATCGCTACTCTAACGAGGTGTATACTACAAGTCCCGTCCGGCCGTCTGCCAATCTTCCTCCCGTGGTCACACACCACGCGGATTGACCTTCACCTTGGTGCGTGTTGCCTCACATGGCACGCTGATGGCAGACGTGGCAAGTTGAGTGTATACTCAACTTCTCTGTGGCTACCACGAGGCGTGATGTTATCGTGATTAGAGTGCTAACTCTCTGAACACCACCTGCGTGTCTCATGTCGCGTGTCCCATGCCCTTCCCTCGGGCACGTATCCCCTCCTGGTCTCTTCATGATTGACTGCTCTTCCTGGCGAAGGGGATGCGGTCGAGTCTTTGACACACACCCACCCCTCCTGTGTTGCGTCATCAACTTTCACTCATTGGTTGTGACGCAAGAGGTTATAAAAAAATTAGTGTCTCTAATTTTTGTCAAAGACTCTAGGTAACCTGGTTTTGGGTAATGTAATAGACTTCTACTGGCTATTGTCACAATGTAGCAAAACTTTACGTGGCTACTGGCAATCGCCACAAACTTGTCTGGTTGGCGTGAGCCCTCTTCTCACATGCTATATTATATTTATTAGAGGTATGTCTGAACCGGACCGTTGTCTTATAAGACCTGCCCTCACATAGTAAATTAACTTACTACCCATACAAAGTTGACTTTCTTAGGGTCAACACATGAATTGCTTCATGTCCCCCATATAATATTTAACAACCTTTATACAAGAGTGTGCGCGACAGGCTTTACCTACATCGCTTCCGCGTGTAAAGTTCTATTGCACTGTTAAGATAGTTCTTCGTTGTCTATTATGTCCCCTGACCCGAAGTTATCTTCCTTTGATCTACAAAAAGTGTATGTAATTTATATGTTTGTTTTTCTGGTTGTTTGCGTGTTTGGATAAAATTACCTTACTAATCTAACTTCTAAACTATGTTTCTAAGTCCTATGTGTATGTATGTTAGTTTTTTAAGTGTCATAATTTGGTTAAATGCGTCCACAAACAGGTGCATAACACTAATTCGTGACTACATTCTCTTGTTATGAAACTCAAAATACTGTAATGTAAGTTCTAAACTATATTGCAGACACACATTTATACTAGCACATTTTCACTAACGAAAACCAACACTAACACAGACAAATATTAAAATTCGAACCAGGCAGCAGAAGAATTCGCTGACCAATCTCACTCTCTTCTGTCTATTTTCCATTCGCTCTCACTTTCACACTTCTGTCACACTGCTTTCACCCTTAATTCTGTCACACATCTATTATCCTTCCACACTAATTCTTCTGATTATTTAAAAACCTTGGAGTGACACTGTACAGATTTGGCTCAGTTTGAGAAATTTGAGCTCAATGACTGTGCGAAAATCGCTGCACGAGTCATGTATTTACAATATATTTACACGGATGAGAAAGGGTTGATGGTTTGTTCCCTTGGTCTCATCATCCACTATATTACACTGACATAAAACTATACATTCTAACATAATAATACTAATTCTATCAATAAGTATTTAATGTGTTAAATACATTTTTGTCCTGTTAATTATGTGATATGTGTATGTTAATCGTTATGTTTATCTAATATAAGGGAAGTAATTTAACTATTTAAATGTAATGGATGTGATGTGAGTTATGTACCTTAATTACATGGCTGATGTGTACACAAATTATGTAATTTTCTAAATACTATGCTCAATAATGTTTTTACATGTATGAGTGATGTTCTTAATCTAAATGGTGTAAATGATGTATGTTCCCTTATCTACTCTTTTCAATCTATTCTGATGTACAATGATGATACTAATACATGGTAATGTTTAATAGATGGTATGGTTTCATGAAAATGGAATAAACTAAACTAAACTGAAGGTAAATGAAATGTAATAATCTAAATGGTACTATTCTTATCATAAATTTAATTTAATTTATAATTAACTCTTGTTATTTCTAAACTAATATTTTACGTTACAATTAAGTTAAGTAAATGGGTTAATTAGTGTAATACCTATTCTATTAAAATAAATGAGAACTATTATATTTCCCTAACCTACATCTATTTTGTCATTATCTTACAATATTATATTACATATCACATTAAGTTTATATACCTGTTATTCAGTTTCCACAGCTTAGTAGTTGCCTTCATGTTTGTACATTGCTTGTATAGGCATAATATATCTACACACTTTGCCTGGGTATCTGAAATACTTTGCACAGTCATCATAATGTTCTATCGGTAGTGCACGTGTAGAGTTCGCTGGTGTCGTAGCTCAGTCTTTTCGAGTCTGTAATTAAGCACTGTTCTGACACTGTTTTCTGCGTTTCACACAAATGATACACCGGAGTGGAGCTTAGTTGGTAATTATCTGTCCTTGTTCACACGGTGATCTTTACGTTCTGCAGCACAGTTCTTGACTTAATGTCTACGGACACATGATAGTTCACTGTTCTTGGTACATGATTAAGCATATCCTGTCGATGTATATGTAACCTATTTTACATAGAATAATATAATATATTCATGTACTAACTATCACTCTACATTTATATGTGGGATTTCCGGTATTTCTACCCCAGATGGTAAAATTAGTGACCACCTGTATATCCTGGTCATTTCGATGCACACCACTCTGTATGACCGTGATCGGGGAGTTGTCGGTCTGGACACTGCAGTGAACATCCGTTAGAATTAGATGGAGCTTTCTCACCGCATAGATGACGCTTAGGGTTCAACTGTGATATGGAATATCTGGACTCGGCAGGTGTGATCTTACGGCTCACGTAGCAAATCGGATGGAAGATGCCCTCAAAAAATTGGCCTAGTACTGCTGGCATCTGTCCTAGAATAATAAACGAGCCTAGGATTAGGCAAGCGGAGGATTGGAATATTACAAAAAAAAGATTTTCATTTTTGACAATGCAGAAATTAATAATGCATCTTTGACATTTCATTTTACAAATGCTTTTAAAACATTGGAATATAGAATTTTAATTTATGAGTAATTTACTAATCCCAGAAGGCTTCTGACCTGTTTCTTTCTGTTAGACATGGTCAGATTCATAATTTTGGTACTAATTTTCAGGTCAGTCTTTAGTTGACCTTGAGAAATGACATGACCCAAAAATGAATTTCTTTTAGGTCTAATTTGACTTTGCTCGGTTTGACAGCGAGACCGAAGAGTCGCACTCTGTCAAAGGCATGTCTCAGTTTCAGTAAGTGTATTGTCCAGTCATCAGTATTCTGATATATTCATGTGTATTCTGTCAGTTCACTAAATGTATGCCCCTCGTCGGATTTGCCAGTCTCGCTAACTAGTGTAGTTGCGCTCTGTATGTCTGTCGTCTGATCACTAGGTGTTGGTGTACTCTGTTCGTCTGTCACTACTTCTGTCTCTTGTCTTGAAAAGTGAGGTTTTCGCATGTTGACATGGAATATCTCTAAGTGTCTGTTTATCGATATTTCATCGTCAACATGTACCATGGTTATGTACCACCTTGAATGGTCCTTGCCATTTCGTTTGTATGGAAGTAGCCTAAATCTGTTTTGATCAAGTTCAAGATCACTTGTTTTCCCACCTTTGTTTGTGTGCTTGTGGTAGAACTGACCCTTCCTCTATCAAATGGCTTGGGTGCCAGTGTAGAGGGTTGTACTTCAGCTGTCGGATGTCCACTCTTAAACATTTGTACTAATTGTTGACAGACATTACAAGCAAATACATTATGACAAAATAATTTTATATTATTGAAAAAACCTGGCCTGTTATTGTTGTATGCCAGATGACCAGCACACGGTGTTTTATGTGCATTCTTTAGCACAGTTAAACGGTGTTGTTCAGGTAACACCTGTTCATGGTTACCTGTAGTATGACATCTAGTTGAAATGCATTCTTCAATCTAGATAACACTGATGTATGTTTGGTGATTTTGGCTCTTTGTTTCATTAAGTTTAAATATGGAGCCACATTAAGATCAGATTTCTGCTGGTGTATAAATTTCTGTGTGTTTGTGTCATCTGTGCTGGTTGGAAAAAGCATCAGTAGTGTCTCATCTTGTAATGGGTCATGATGTTTTGAAGTGTCAACTCTGGTTGTTGCCTTAGCTGCATTTAATTTCTCCATGCAACTATTTCATCACTAGTACATTGTTTCAGTTGGGGTAAGCACCCCAAAATTAAATCAGTACAAGGGTTGTCAAGTATTGCACAAGTAAAGGTACCCGAAAGAAAAGGAGTATTAATGTGGGCTTTTGCCAAAGGGTAGATCTCAACGTTACCCGAAAAGGTTCGGCATTTCACAGTGTCACCTGTGTAATCACCCGGACTCACTAGTTCTTTTCGAAGACCAATAAGGGTGCTGCCACTATCCAGCAAACATTGGCATGGTACATTATTGACCATTGCATTGTGGAACACCAAATTGCCTCTGGAGGCTAGTGCTGCATTTTACACTCTCGGATGAGGCATGGTACTGTATGTCCACATTCCAGCTTTCCGTCTGCATGGAACTGATGACATCGTTCACAGCTGTCAAAGCTTAACATATCGTTTGCACCACACACATCCTCAGCTTGTTTGAAAGGCAAGTCAACTTCAGTTTCATTTTCACCCTCACACTCATACTCACTACCACTATCTGAAGAGGTGTCAATCAAAATAGCATTGTTAGCTTTCATACGTTGGCGGCCAAGGCACTTATTAGAATAATGGCCATAACAGGAACAAAAAAAAACATTTGATTGCCCGCCTGTATGCCGATCTTTTATTTGCTGCTTCTTGATAACATTTTCAAGATGCGCCGGATAGTTCGGCGATTTGTCGCACATAGAATAAGTGTCATGCATCTGTTGACAATAAATACATTTTGCCACTTTTCTGTCTTTCTTATCATATTTCTGAAAAGGTTTTCTGTTGCTCTGATGGTTTTTGGGTTGGTCTTTCACAAAGGAAACTATTTCAGAGTCACTTGGGGTCTTAAAAATCTCTCTGTTAGAAGAAAAATATGCTGAGCCTTTTTTTTCGAACTGCTCGATGTTCTCAATGTCTGACTGCTGCAAAAACTTAGCAAAAGGAGAAGGTATAGTAGATATAACCTTGTCCATAGCTATTAGGTCTTTTAATCTATCAAAGTCTTTACCTATGTTAGCTGCTTTAAGCCACCTGTTTAGTACACTCTGCACATTTGAAAAATAATCTATAAAAGTTTCACTAGGTTTAGGTTTTAAATTTGAGAACTGAACCTGATACCCAGGGGCATCAAGTAAAAAGTGCTGCATAATCCTATCATGGATGTATTGATAGCTAGATCTAAGTTCAATAGGAATAGACTCTATTACTTTAAGGGGCTCACCACTTAGATTCTTCATGTAAATCGGAGCCCACATATCTAAAGGAACTTGGTGATATTTAAATTGATACTCTACATTCTCTGTCCAGGCTGATATGGAATCATCTTTACAGTATGGTTTGATAATATTTTTGTATTTGTTGAACTTATTTTGTTCTTGTTGACTTCTTAATTTAGTGGCAGAGATCTCTGCGTGTGAGTCTACATCCATACCCTTCATCTTTAACTGTGTCTCTGATTCAACTTGTATTTGCTTTTCCCTAACATCTATCTCTTTTTGCTTTAGTTCTCTTTCTTGATCTATTTGCTTTTGCTTTAGATCTAATTCCTTTTGTTTCAATTCTTTCTCCTGATCTAATTGCTTTAGCTTAATCTCCTTATCATGTGTCTAACTGTTGTTGTTTAACTGTCTTATCATGTTCTAACTGTTGTTGTTTAAACTGTCTTCTCATGTTCTAACTGTTGTTGTTTAATCTCTAATTCTTTTTGCTTAATCTGTTTGTCATCTTCTAGCTGTTTCTGTTTTGTTATCTCAGCTAGTTGAGCAATCTCTTTTTGATGCTGTCTTTCTTGTTCTCTTTCTCGTGCGCGTTCGTCTCTTTTCTGCATTCTCTTTTCTTATACGTTCAGCTGTCTCAGCATCTTTTGCTTCTTTAAATTTCTGATCAGCATATTGTTGTAGCTCTTTACCTGTGTATTGTAGCTCTTTACCATCTTTTATAACGTCACTTAAAGTCGCCATGTTATCTGGTAATTAGCTAGTGTTGACTTACCCTGCTTTGTTTATTTACCTATTTATCTACAATGTTATCTATTGTTCCTCGTAAGGAATATTAATTTTATTTCAGTTTATGTGTTTGCACAAAATTCTATGTTGGAAAAATCAGAGCACAAAAAAATATATGTATCACAAGCTGAAAAAGAGATGCACTATTAATCACAATGCATGCCAAAAATATAGGGATACTCAACTTAATGTTCCCGAGAATCAGGGGAAAGTAAGCTCCGTTGACACCGGGCACCTTGTTTGGGACCTTCGGGAGGAGACACGTTTCGTAAGTAGGACACTAATTTGGCACATCGGCGTAAGTACTCAGTGTTTTTGCCCTCTGATATGCAGGGCAGAGTAAACACGCTACTGCACGATATGATTACTCGACAACTAAGGACAATGACTTTGACAATGACAGACTCACGAACAACTAGAATATGTTTAATTAAATTTAATGTCAATGTCCTGTCTTTGTTCTAACAGTAATTGCTTTCGTTACTAACCCAGTTAATTTCTGTAAGCGTTGTGCAGCCAAGTCTCATCTGCTCGGCAAAAAATAGTTCCTTCGTGACGGTAAACAAAGAAAAGTAGAACCAAAAATATGAATAACTGCTTTAAAAGAAAAAAAATAACATAATAAAGTTTTAAAAAAAAAATATATTCATTTAGTAATTCAAATAAATAAATAAAAACGATATAAAGCACAGATTCAGGCGGGCAGCCGCTAAGCGACCCGTTAAAACTCGATGGGTTTATGCTAATGACGCAGGCCAACTGTTTGTCAATCACTCCACTCACAGCACAGGTTATTTAGTTTCCAAAAATCGATATTGTCGGCTGGCGGTGTATCGCTCCGCCCTGAATCATGTTTGGTGCTTATTCAAGAAAAAATTTGGGAAATACATAAATAAATATAAGAAAAAAGAATAAATACTTACAGCTTTGCAGAATACATGATTTCACTAAATAAACACAATTAAACACTATATTTCGTCACGATAGGCATATTTCTAGCCCGCAAATTGCACTCGTTTTCACAATTACCGTCACTACAAAAATTAAACCCTAGTCCAGAGCCCGTGGATGATGGATTAGCTTGACCTTTCGTTCAAGCTTCACTTCTGACAAACCCCAAATTTCCCCTTTCCTGTCAACAACTCAACTGACAGGCATCATCGGGGACTTCTGGCACACCATACAAGAAACTTGCAAGTCGTGTGCGAGGAAATTTAAAGGTACATTTATTGCCGTTGGCTCGCTACAAGCAGTGAACAGTCGCTATTGAAACACACAACATACAGCCCCAGTATTATCTATCACGAGCTGCTACCCCTATGCTAACTTTCTACACAAATAAACACAAATACCCCTATCGCTACTCTAACGAGGGGTACACTACAAGTCCCGTCCGGCCGTCTGCCAATCTTTCCTCCCGTGGTCACACACCACGCGGATTGACCTTCACCTTGGTGCGTGTTGCCTCACATGGCACGCTGATGGCAGACGTGGCAAGTTGAGTGTATACTCAACTTCTCTGTGGCTACCACGAGGCGTGATGTTATCGTGATTAGAGTGCTAACTCTCTGAACACCGCCCGCGTGTCTCATTCGCGTGTCCCATGCCCTTCCCTCGGCACGTATCCCCTCCTGGTCTCTTCATGATTGACTGCTCTTTCCCGGCGAAGGGGACGGTCGAGTTTTGACAAGGGGGGGGGGGGGGGGTTAAAAAGGGCGGGGAGATAGAGTGAAAGGACAAAATAAGAGAGACGACATAGGGGTGGAGGAGAAGGGAGCCAAGACACAAAGAGGGGGAGAAGAGGCTAACGAAAAGAGGACAGAAAAAAAAGAACGGGGAAGTAAACTCATTTAGAGCCAGAGAAAGACGGAAAGTCTAAGAGAGAGAGGAGGGAGGGAAGGGGAGAAAGAGAGAGAGAAGAAGAGAGAGAGAGAGAGACAGGAGAGAGCGAGAAGAGAGAGCTGAGAGAACGCAGAAAAGGGACAGAAATAGAGAAAAAAAAAGATAAAAACATCATCATCCCCTTGGCACCTTGCCGTTTGACAGACATAGTTTGTGCTTTAAAAAAGGCATAAAAAAAAATTTTACCCCATGACGGTAGCGCATTGGACTGATAAACCCAATTTTTGCTGTAAATTCCGTTCACGTGGGTGCATGTGAACCGGGTCATTCCCATGCGCAACTTTTCGTCTCAAAAGCCGGTGGGGGGGAATAGGCTTCTGCAATAATTTTTTCCTTGTCTTTATTCCATTTTGATATTTGCCCTCCAACAACCGTTCATGGGGACTTGTCCCAATGTGATTATCAATGCCTGTATCAACAATTTCCCCCTTACACACTCTTTGTACGTAGTAGAGGCCGACCCTGAGACTTTACCCATCTGTAATTCACCAATAAAGATGTCCTTTGGTATTCTACCATCATCCATCCTCCTAAAAGTCTATCCTTTAAGTCTACGAAAAATGAGCAGGGAATAAACCGTCACCAACCTGATTTTTCCCAAATACTTCAGTTTTTTGTGATTTTGTCTTGTCACTTAAAACCAAAAATTTTTCGCAGAACCGCTAGAAAGTTTTTAAATTTTTCTCTTGGGGAGTAATTTGTCCAGGTTTCACTGCCAAAAGAAGAGTACTAAGGACACAGGCTTGAGACAAGGACTTTTGTTTTTGCAGTAGCTTCCTGTTCTCCAGCTTTTTTTCTTAACCTGTTCATTTGATGCTGCCTTACCAATCCGGATGTTGATTTCCTGATCTAGGGATAATTTGCATTTACCACGAAACCCAGATATGTAAAATGGTCTAAACCCTCTCTAGTTCAGCGTGTCAATAAAGATTGATGGTACCCCATGTGACCTTGTGAGTAATTTTTTCTTCTTTTTTTAATTGTTAAACCAAATTCAGAACAAGCATTCGAAATGCAGTAGTAGACATTTCAATTTTCTCCGAGTGGGTCGCAAATGCAGCATCATCTGCCAAAAAAACAACTCTCTGATCAGTACCCTCCTAATTTTTTCTTGGCCTTCAATCTCTGAGCATTGAGAGGCCGCCATTGAGCTGAGTGAAAGTATACCACCATCCTGATCACGAAAGGCATATTTCAGTAGAAGTGAAAGTATTCCAAAGAAAGGGGGGGAGCTAGTACACAACCTTGCTTAACTCCCCTCATTTCAAATTTTTCAGAAGTTTCACCATCAAACTTTTTTTATACCCTTCATGCGTTGGAACGTTCCACAAAGGAAGAAGAGTTGGTGGCACCATCTTTTTAGTGCCTTTAATAGACCCGCCGACTGGGCCAAATCAAATGCCTTTGGAGGCGATGAAGGGGAATAAACGTGGTTGTTCTGTTCACGGCATTTTTCTTGCATTTTTCCCCAATGAGAAAATCATATCAATGGTAGACCCGGGTTTTGCGAAAGCCACCTATGATCGGGGTTTGACTTTATTCCCAGGCTTGAAGTCTGCGCAGAGCAATTCGGCAAAAAACTTTTCCAACAATACACAGAAGTGAGATACCCTATAGTTGTTGCAGCGTCCGATGCCATTTTTCTTGTACAGTGTTAGAGCTTGAACTTTGAAACCCGTGGGACTTTTCCTTTCGCCAGCATAGCTCTATTAGCTGGTGGATCTGTAGAGTGAGTGTGTCTTGCCCATCCTTATAACCTCTATTGGGAAACCCATCCTTACCTGGAGCCTTCCAGATGCGTTCATTTTAAGCACACTTAACTTCTGTTTTGGTGGGAAGGTGTCCAGGTGGGCAAGAGTTGGGAGAGCATCGGTGTTGAGGGCATAATCCGCTAGTTTGGTCTCACGAGTAAAGCTCCAAAAAAGAGCCTACCATTTTCCCCTCTGCTGTTTCTTGTCCGTGAACTTTTCCCCGTCAAGGTTTTCAATGGTGCATTCTTTTGATCACTGGACCAAGGTTTCTTTTTCCCTTTATACATGCTTCTTATGTTTTCCCTATCATTGCGATTTGAAGGGCTCACATAATTGATCCCAAAAATATTTGCACACTGCCCGGCAGCCTTTTGCACACCCTTTCCAGCTGCCCCTTTGTTCACTCAGAGTGTTTCGCGTTGGTCCCTTGTTTTTTAAAAGAGCTTTCTTCTTCTTTTCAATCAAGGGCGCAGACTCGTGTTTGCCGCAAACCATCCGCCTCTATGATCCACAGTGCCGTAAACCCCTACAGCAGTTTTATAAAGAGTTTCCTTAATTTTACCCCACTTTCATTTACGTAAACTTTCTGGTTTCAGTGAAAGCGTCTTCAAGTTGCGTTGAAACGAAAGCACTTTCAGGATCTTTAGTGTTAAAAAATATTAATCCTGGGGCTAGATTTGGTTTAGCTGTGTAGATTCCTTTTTGGGCTAGTCTAACCCTTGTGGTTTGCAAATGGCTAACCACATTTATTCAGTAACAAAGACCGCAAGCCAAGAAGAGGAAATTAATAAAACAATTGACTAACAACCGCAAACTCAAACTAGGACTTAAAATTTAACATCGAAACTGGAACTGCTAAGTGAAGATGACGTGGATTTTGAAAATTTCATAGACAAAGCTGGGAAAACCATTGGATAGGAGGAGACAGTGACCCGCTTTCGCGCCAACGCATGTTTTGGCATATTTTAATTTTCATCAAAATATGGTAACCGCACTGTTTCTGCAACCAGCCGAATGCCCAGATTGAGAAGCTGGTTTGACCAAATTTTCAAACATGGGTTTGCGGGTGTCTGATCCGAGGTAAGCTTGAAAAACCCGAGATTAGACTAAGAACCCGATTATAAGGTATCAGAAATGGTATCCCGTGTTTGTAATGTCAAATTTAAATTATTATATTAATTTAAAAACCCTGAAATGTAAAAAATGCCGCTGTAGATTTGACGACGCGAGCCGTTCCCGGGAAACTTTCACTCTAATACTCTCTTCGATGAAAATGCAATCTCTGATATTCTTTAAAAAAAATTTTTTTAACTTTGGGAAGTGCTTATACTACTCCCAAATTTTATTCTGAACAACTGACGAATGATGATTCTAAAGCAATTTGGCTTTTCCAGACACTGATAAAAAACTATCACTACCTACAGCTAAAAATTGACAGTTTGTGTACTAAAGGGGCCTTGTTTTAAAACAGACTTTTTAGGGCTATTTTTAATTTAGAAAAATTGAGAGAGAAATCCAATCTTTCTTTTGCCCCTTTCTATGAATGGATAGGTTTTAAGGATAAAATTTTTTTTATGTCAAAATTTTTAAATTTGATAAGAGCACTTATGAACTGCATTACATCAGAAGAGTTTAGCTTCGCGGAACCCCCAACACCGAAGTGAATTAAATCATTACTCAACATAACTTTAAAAAACAAAAACCACTCAACACCACTCACACCACACAACCCTAAAACCCCAACATCACAACAACAACAGTAATGGGAGAGTTATTAGACACAAAGAAGAAGAAGTTGGTTAATTTGGGAAAACAAGAGAATTATTTTTACAACCCATAAACCCATTGAGTGGAAGAAATGTTATAAATGTACTTTTTTCATTTCCCCTTATTTTACATGAATTCCGACCCCCCCTTCTCACCCTTTTGGCACCTTGTTTTTTTAAAACCCTGAAAAAAAAAACCCG
>JACEFZ010014207.1:0-62614 GCA_014155875.1 Cepaea nemoralis
GAAATTTGGGGTGTCCCATAAACTGGGAGAAGGAGGCACCTTACTACTCTTTAATAGAAGATACCCCAATCTCGCCACCTGGTATATATATTTAAGACAAGGACGAATGGAAAATAGGTCAAGCAAAAGCTGCATTTCATAAACTGACAACTATCTTATGCAATAAATCGCCATCATTGAACGAACGAAAGAGAGGGCTGAAATGTGATATAGAACCTGTCTTGTTGTATGGCTGATAATCACTTAACGTGAATGAGCAAATTAGGAAGAACTTAGAAAAATAGAATAGGGTTTCCCTTGTGGGAATGTTGCAAACACTCACTGCCGAGAACTAACACCGTTTCCCTGAGCAGCAATGAAACTAAACTTATATAAAACTTCAGAAAGATACAGCTTTTTTATTCATGTGAATAGAAGAGAGGAATTGGAGAACATCGTGACAACTAGAAAAATTAGTGGGAATTTGGGCAAGGGAGACAGAGTAAAAGTTGGATAGCTGGACGATGGCATGGAGGAATATCATCAGGAGAGGTGATCCAGAACTCGAGGCAACGATATCTGTGTGGAGACAAATACATCGAGTTATCGTAAGCAACACTTCTTTCATGCGTATTATTTGTACACAATAGTTTAGCTCCAGGGATACTCTGTGGAGAGATCACACTTGCCACAATTACTTTCTCTGTGAGATTTCCATCCACAAAAATTTTTTTGAAAAATAGTTCACACTCTACAAAAACATTTTCTGAAGATTTCACACAGCACAACAAAATTCTTTGTGAAGAAGATTTCACAATGCTACAACAACATTCCTGCAGATTCACACATGCTACAACAACTTCTTTGTGAGAGATTTGCACATGCTACAACAACATCTCTGAAGATTTCCCAAAATGCTACAACACATTCTTTGTGAAGAGATTTCAACAGCTACAACACATTTTTCCCGAAAATTTCCCCACATGCTACAACAACATTCTTTGTGAAAAAGTTCCACATGCTACAACAACATTCTCTAAGATTTCACACATGCTACAACAACATTCTCTGAAGATTTCACACTTGCTACAACAACATTCTTTGTGAAGAAGAGTTCACACTTGCTACAACAACATTCTTTGTGAAGAAGATTTCACACATGCTACAACAACATTCTCTGAAGATTTCACACTTGCTACAACAACATTCTTTGTGAAGAAGATTTCACACATGCTACAACAACATTCTCTGAAGATTCACACATGCTACACAACATTTCTGAAGATTTCCACTTGTACAAAAACATTCTTTTTGAAGAAATTCACACTTGCTACAAAAAACATTCTTTGTGAGAAGATTTCACACATGCTACAACAACATTCTCTGAAATTTCACACATGCTACAAAAAACATTCCTGAAGATTTCACCATGCTACAAAAACATTTCTGAAGATTTCACACTTGCTACAACAACATTCTTTGTGAAGAAGAGTTCACACTTGCTACAACAACATTCTTTGTGAAAAGATTTCACACATCACAAAAAAATTCTCTAAAGATTTCCACTTGCTACAACACATTCTTTTGGAGATTTCAACATGCCAACAACATTCTCTAAAATTTTCACACATGCTACAAAATTTTCTTTGTGAAAAGATTCACCTTTACAACAACATTCTTTGTGAGAAGATTTCACACATGCTACAACAACATTCTCTGAAGATTTCACACATGCTACAACAACATTCTTTGTGAAGAAGAGTTCACACATGCTACAACGACATTCTCTGAAGATTTCACACATGCTACAACAACATTCTCTGACGAGTTCACACTTGCTACAACGACATTATTCACTTCTGTGACACCTTGCCAACACGAGAAACTTCACACACAAGAGTTGCATTATTCTGGGAATTATTGAGTACAACACCTTCACATCTTGACCCCGTCCTTTGACTTCTGCACTCGAAACATTCACCAGTGATGCCGTGGCATTTGCCACCGGCACAATGTGTAGGGCACTTCTTCAAGCAATCGAACCCATATGTTCCTAGAGGACATTCTGCGAATTGAAAATATTAAGACATCATTAGGGAATTTGGACAGGCAGACAGACAGACAGACAGACAGACAGACAGACAGATAGAATGAACAAACTTTATTATCAAAGGGTTAGGAATTGGGAACACAGGCCCGTTTGGCATTCTGCCCAGCATATCTCTCTTCTCTCATACATTATTCAATTAATACATCACTTATGAAGCTAATCTTAGACAAGAACGACAATAACAGCAACAATATGCATTAAAACGCATGAAAAATGTACAATAATCAGTAACATATGACTCACTAAATCTAAATTTGACATGGCAATTATAATTACCTAAGGTAGGAGGTGTAAGTACCACAGTTAGGGGATTGTTTATTATACTACTTTTCCTTTGAGATTATTATTATTATTGAAGTATTTTTTGTTTGGGTTGAGGGGTAGGGGGGGGGGGGGGTGTTATGATGATATAGTGTTCAAACAGGTTGTGACTGTGTGTACAGTGATTGATTGGTGATGTCTTTGATTTCTTGTGAAAGATTGTTCCACAACAGCTGCCCAGGAGACTAAGCTTGTTTTGTGAACGTCTAATCTAGGTGTAGGGAAATGAAGTATGTTTAGTCGTTCGCTATGTCTTGTCTTACATTTTAAATACGGCCAAAGGTAACCTCAAGACAGGTAGGGACATGGGCGAGCAGGCATACAAATATGCAGGAGGCCAGGTAGTCAGGCAGACAGACAGACACACAGGTACGTAAGTAGGTAGGACGGTATGTCAATAGGTAGGCAGGTATGTAGGTAGATAGGTTTGGGTAGGTGAGTAAGCCGGTATATTGGCAACTAGGTAATTTTGGCTGTTAGTTCCCTAGCGAAAGGGTTAACGACTTTCTCCATAATCCAGTATATCCACGTTAGGAACACAGCTGCGCGAGATTCGGCAGCAGATCGCGTCGCGTTGGTTAATTACGGGATATGTGAGCCGGTCGCTCAGTAAGCAATGGCAAACTACTGAACATAATCTTGCCAATAGTATCAATAGCAGCTAAAGAATGCTGATGTTGACTGCAATGTCAGTAATAAGGGATCCCTAAATCTGGAGCAGCTTCAGATTTGTGACGTCATATCTTACTATATGAAGAGTATGGCTCCAGATCGGTGACGTCATAAACCGACTCCAGGTCGGATATCATTTTTGAAAAATTTGCGGGTATTTCTTGGGTACTTCCGATGTCACTTCCGGTTGTCATTGGTACTTCCGGTTGACTACTTCTGTTCCATGGGTGGCAGTGTCTCCCGGTGCCCCCGCCCCCTTCCCCGATCCGTCCCGAACACCCCGGCACCACTCGAAGACAGCGAGGCAAGCCCCGGGCATGTGAAATACTTGTCATGGGCTCAACTATATTAACATTCGGCTCGCTCTCCAGAACAGGGGCGAAACAATCACACATTCAATGATTACGCTCTCACACACAGTACCGATAATAAAAACCCGTTTATTCACTACTCTATTTACAGTAATTACATTTGTGAATGGTTGCGCTCATAACCATGCGCAACTTCTACAATTATCACAGAAGTATATACATGCATCATACATCTTATAATGGAATAATACAAAATAGCTCTCTCACTGTCTCAGCACAAGCACATCTCAATCTACTAGTCAGCCATGCCATCCCTCATTACAGTCATCTCACAGCAATCATGAAACACAAGCATAACCTTCTCTGTCCGTCCGCCTCGAGGTCCTAAACCCGTCTGACGGACACAGGTATGTTTGGTCAGTCCTTCGCTTTTCACATCTCGTGTCGACCGTGCCGTGTAACGTGACACGGTGACCACAGGGCTTCAACTAATGAGAAGTTGCCCTGCACTCGGTAACATCAGGCTGCCTTTCGTGATTGCATGCCGTGAGCGGTCCTCCGTTAACTCCTGTCTTGCAAGAGTTATATATGAGGTTAGTTAATTATTGGGTTCATGACACTCTCCTCCCCCCCCCCTCTTTTATGAAAGGGATACTCTTTCATTATGTGGGTACCTACACATAGTCTGTGTTTACATTCTAAATTCATGTCATGACCCAATAGTTGTTTCCCTTGATGGATAATAATATTATATCATTGCAAGGTGCTATCTGTTAGGCAATGATGCATGATGTACACTTCATTCATTGTTGTCATTAGGCTACTCGCATCAAGTATAGTCCCCTGGTTGGATTGGTACTTTGTTTGACACCGGACTCAGCACAGACCAGAAGTTAACAACGATTGACGCTATCTTTTAAGCTACGTCCTTCCTCTTAACAAAAAAACATGTTAGGCGTCAAGTCTGTATGATGACTTCAGGACCAGAATATTAATCTCTATCGCCAGATATTCTAATCCCGGTCCTATTAAATTTTAGTGACCATAATCCAACTCTAGTTTACACAGCTTGGTACTTTGGAGTCATTTGACCACTTTGAAAAAAAAAATTACAAATTTTGCCAATATCAGATTGCTTCCCTTTTGGTACAATCATAAATAATTATGTTGGATAACTTTTAGATACTTTCCAACAAACAAACAAAATAGTACATTTGTTGTTCGTCTAGGTGTCAAACGTTTACCTCACTTTATTCAAAAGTGTCATTTCTGGCATTATTGAACGATGGGGTCAATCGATGATTCTTAGATTACAATTATCCTTTCTTTCAATCTCTTATATGCAAATTGAAAGTCATAAAATTATTCACTCACTTATTTATACTTAATTAATTATGTATAGTCTGCAATAATAACAATTTAGAAGCAAATTAGGAAACGAAACGAAACTAAATATATCGTGAACAAAAAAAAAATCGGAACATGTTGGATGAAAAAGAACATCTGGTTTGTACAAAATGTTGCAGTGAACTGTTCTGGGCAACGGTGTCGTTTAATTAACATAGTCCGTAAATCAATTAAAACATCTGCTCATTTTGGTGCAGTTATTACACAGTGTTATTCCGTGCTGGCACTAATGAATATTGATAAGTGCTGGCAGTTCGGTAAGTGCTTGTAGTTGTGTAATATTATTCGTTCTGCACTTAAGTGTGAAAATATTTACAACAATTAATGTCTTAATGCAATCTCACGTTCGTCACTCTTCATTTACCCACACATTCACAATTTAAAAATGTTATTTGTAACTACAATTGGACATGGTCCATATCACATTAAATTTGTTTAGGCAACGTTACTTGTGACGGGGCTAACATCTTGCGTTGCAATGTGATATTTCGGTCTGAGCGCTCGTGATAATTTTATTTTAATATTTGCGCTCCAGCGTAGTTAGACCGCTGGTGGACTCGTCGAGAGGAATCCTTGACAGGAGGTCCGCAATTGTGTTTTCAGTACCGCTTATGTGGCGTACTTCATTTTATAGTAGGAACTCAGCCACGCCCATACTGCTCGCGTCAGTGTTAACTGTGAAACAAAAGTTAATGTTGGGGAGTTTTAATATAGGGTTCGATGAGAAATACCCTAATATTTTGGTAAGAGCTTCTTTCAGGCCCTCATTGTTTACAATTTTTTTTTTTGGTTGGCGCTTTGTCAACAGATTAGTGAAAAGTTCTGTTAGGTCAGAAAACTTTCTATAGTAGTTCACCAATCCTAACATGCTTCTTACTTCCTTCTTTGTTGTAGGAAGCGATAATTTCAAAATTTTAGACACAATCCTATCATCAGTAGTGATACATCCATCAAAAATTTTATAGCCTAAAAAATACATTTCGTGAAAAGCAATTTCAAATTTTGTTGGTTTTACAGTCAGGCCATGTTGCCTGATACGTTCAAATGTTTTTCGTAATGTCGCTATGAGTTGTGTTATATTCCTGCTGTGTACATTGATGTCGTCTGTGTATGAGTGTGTTTTGGTCGAAGTCAATGTCGCACACTATGTTTGGTGTATATTCATTGGTATAGTAGATGGTATTAATTTATCGAGTCATCTGTAGTCTCTGTTCGCATGTTACTATTTGTTGTGCTTTGCTCTGGTGGTGGTGTTTTTGTCCTGTGTCTATTGACGCTGTTAAAGTCTGGCGTTGACTGTTTGTGTCGTATGATGCTGCACTGTCTTGTAGAATGGTTATCTTCCTTTTGGGTCAGTGTGCTGCCGTGTTTGAAGTTTCTTTTACTCTGTGTTGCGTCAGTCTCTGTGTGATGGATTGTTGTCCTTCCTGGTGTTGTTTTGCCTTGATTTGGCGTCAATGTGAGTGGTTTGGTGTTTATGTCTGTGTAGTCTTTGTGCATGACATCTCTCTGCTGTTGTATCCGTTCAGTAATGAAGAATGAATTCGTCGTTTTGTTGTGATGATTGGGTGGTCTGTTTTTGTTACATGGTTTAGGATTTGACTCTGGACATAGATTATTGTTAGGCATATACTTTCAATTACATAGTATACAGGTAATGAGGCAGCATAATGATATTATAGTTAAGCATTAAAGGAGTGCTGTTAAACATATTGCAGTGTTTTGATTTACATCACATGACTTTAGTTGATGTTTGGTTTGTGCTGTTGACTTTACTTTCTTGGTTTTGTGTGTTAGTTTCTGTTCGTTGGGTTTGGGAAACTGCAGAACAGATATGTTAGCTGTTTCTAATTTAGTTAAATACTCTTCCGGTATGTTGGGAAGATCTCTAATACTGTTTGTTTGTTGAGGAGTGTTCGTTTCAGATTGTTTCTTTGCAGATGCTCTGTAAATTGTATTTGTTGGTATGACATGTTTATACCAGGTGGTATCTGCTGGTGTGTAATATCCGTAAATTGAGGAAGATTTCCAATGATTACATCGCAACATGGATTAGATAATGCGGCACATTTCACCTTGTCTGTTAAAAAAGGTGTTTTGATACAGGCCCATGCTATTGGATACTTTTCAATGTTCCCTGAAAATGTTCTACAGGTAACAAATTTCCCTGTCTAATCAGAGGGCTGTAGAAAGTTTCTTCTCAGTCAAATAAGGTATTGCCGCTATCCCTCAAAACAGTAGCTAATTTCCCGTTGACATACTCCTTATGGATATCTAGTTTATTTATTGCATCGCAAACTGCGTTTGCCTCTTCATTTGTGGTTTGTACTTTATGGCCACAGGATAACATACCATTATCATGGAAACGATTACAAGTTGTACATTTATCAAGATGGAAAACATCAATACTTTGAATTGCGTTAGCTGGTTGTGGTTCTTCCTCTTGTTCTTCATCTGATGATGAGCTTTCAAACACTGCTGCATTTGCTTCTTTTGCCATTTGGTTGGCTCTACAAGAATGGCGCCAATGTCCATAAGCCTTACAAAGGAATCATTTCGTCAATATTTTACAGTTCTTTCGTTCACTTTCTTGCTTATCTATGAAGTTTTGTAAATAAGTAAGATATTGTGGATTTTTTATCACACATCTCGTTCTAATTGTGATTGTAGCTGCAATGTTTTCATTGGTAGTTTCTGTATTTACTAAAGGTTTTGGATATATTGTACGTGGTTGGTTTGGATCTGTCATATGTAGCGGCTGTTACAAATTCTGTATCATTTACAATATTGACAAAGCAATCTTTATTGGCTGTGAAGTAAGCCGATCCTCGTTTCTCTATTTGTTGTACAGTATCACACTCACACTATTGCAAAAAACATGAAAACGGTAATGGTAGTGATGAGATGATCTTATCTCTTAAAATGAGGTCTTTCAGACGTTCAAAATCATTATCAACTTTAGCTGCTGATAGCCATTTACTAAAAATGTCTTGAACTAGTGAGGTATCTGAGAACGTTTGTGATGATTTTGGGGATAAGTTAGAAAATTGTTCTCTGTATTCTGCTTCATCTAACAAAAAATGGGCCATGATTTTGGCTTTTGTGTACTGATAGTCTTTCCTTAACTCAATTGGAATGGTTTCTAAGACTTTCAGAGGTTCTCCAGAAAGACTTCTCATGTATATGATGTTCCAGTCTTAAACTGGTACCTGGTAATGCTCCAAGATGGTTTTATAATTTTGGGACCAGGCTGATATGCAGTCACCAGTAGTGAAATTCTTGACGATACCTTGGTATTTCTTATACTGGTTTTCTTTTTCTTTGGTTTCTAATTTTCTAGTTTCTTTCTTAGTATCAGCTTCGATTCCTAGTTGTTTCAATTTGAATTGCATTTCTAATTCAGCCTGTCTATATTTAGCATCAAGCTCAGTTTTCTTCATATCAAGTTCAGCCTGTTTATTTTATCGCATCAAGATCAGCCTTTTGCATATCAAGTTCAGCCTGTTTATTTTTAGCATCAATCTCAGCCTGTTTATTCTTAGCATCAAGCTAAGCCTTCTTCAATTCTGTTTCAGCCTGTTTATTCTGAGCATCAGTCTCAGCCTGTTTATTCTTAGTATCAAGTTCAGCCTGTTTATTCTTAGCATCAAGCTCAGCCTTCTTCAATTCTCTTTCTGCTGCTCTTTCTTCTCTTTCTGCTGCTCTTTCTTCTCTTTCTGCTGCTCTTTCTTCTATCTCTCTAGTTTTCTCTTCTAATTGAATCTGCTCTGCATATTTCATCTCACTCCATTTAGATAAATCTTCTCCTGTTAAGTCTAATTTTAAGACCTGATTCTAGTGAATTCGTGTAGAGTAGTCATGATAGTTTGAAAATTAAGTTAAAAATAGCACAAACAATGTTAGTATACAATCAAATTTACTCAGTACAATATACAATTGAATATAGTAAATATATCAGGTGTACAATGTGAAAAACATAAGTTACAGGAAGGGCCTGAAATCTTACAACAATATGTAAAGAAATACTTAGCTGCCGATAACGTTCGGAGCTTGTGATGTACTTCGCTATCTGCACCCGGAGGCAGGTCGGTACTTTGCGGACTGGAAGACAAATCCGTTTTGTCTGTAAATCCGGAGAAAAATCTGTTTGCTGGGGAAAGAAAAATGTTAGTAGATGTTCGACATTGTGGTGTATGCGAGGTCGGTTAATTGTGTATAGGTTTGTATGCAGTCAAGTATGGATGTGAGTCTGTAATGTCGTCGTGGTCGGTTAATAGAGTAGTAATTTCAAGTTCTCGTGCGACGCTAGACTTTCAGAACTGGGCTGCTTTTGCTCACTCTCTTTCAGCGTACAACTCACTTTTACATATGTACTGGCATTCCATTTTGCACACAATTCAAAATTTACATGACAGTGATGTGAATTTTACATGTATATTGTCAACACACGTTCAAATATGTTATTGACAACTAGGCGAAATCTCTACTTTCGTCCCTTACTCATATACATTTGGAACAAAGCCTGACGAGATACCCACGTTCGTCCCTATCTCATACCTCTCACACCTGTTGTTCAAAACCGGACGAGATCTCCACGTTCGTCCCTTACTCTAACACATTAACACATGTGGCTCAAAGCTGGACGAGATAACCACGTTCTTCTCTGTCATGGACTCAACTATATAACATTCGGCTCGCTCTCCAGAACAGGGGCGAAACAAGTTAAGAGGTATGTGATCTAGTCTGACGTAGGATCCAACGTTTCATCAAACATCACTAGCAGCTCCTCAATCATGTACTATACATGAGCTTCCTACTCAATCCAAGCCCGAGGCTCTGAGTAAGGTATATGTGTGTGATTATGGACTATGGCTTTCACTGACTCTTCTTGTATCTATGGATCGCTCTTGCTTTGATTCTGACGTATATGAGTTCTGTTTGACCTTAGTGCTGTCTTGATGCATGTAGTGTATTTATCTCTTCTGTATTCGGTCCAGGTATTTTCTGCTTTGGGGTGTATTGATGTGATCTTTCTTTGTCTGGATGCTATCATTGCACATGGATGTTATGGCGATGCTGGTTTTCTGTTTGTTCTATACCATTTCTATACGCAACTTATACCTTTGTCATTTTCAATTATGCATTTACGAATGAGACTCATTTACCTAATTGTATCATCATATCCATACAATGCATAAGTGTTCTATAACACCCACACATACTAATAATATATCCATGTCATGCATACATATTTTATCATAATTAATGAATGAAAATATTGTTCCATCCTATGTAATACATGTTCTACAATTTATCATCACTGTACATTGGACGCAATAATGTAATATATCACATATATACAACGTGTTTGTTCTTATTTGAAATATTCTGGTTTAGAACATTTACGCAGATTTGTACTTGTTTGGTTTCTCTCAAATTTACATTTTCACTTGTTGTTTTTTCATAAGTGCTGTGGACTTCTGACAATTCTTTGTTTTACCACTTGCTTCACCTTTTTGTTTTAACTGTAACCACATATGTTGTACTGTTGGACTTGTAGTTTTCTCTTTCCAACATATAGTTAGTTATTCTGTTGTAAAGACTTCAAGGTGCAGATTCATCGGTGTTTCTAGTACCATATGTAGTGGATCTTTTCATAACATCATAACAACTTCAAATCTGTGGACATCTATAACCGTGTATGTAACTATACATTAATTATCATAATGATGATGGATGAAATGATACCACAACATCAAGAGAAATATTATTTTCCAAAATTTTATGATGGTGATGATGATAAAATTTATAGTCTTAAATTCATGTCTTGAACTTAGAATCTTTGGTGAATACTTGTGCGATGTAGATCAATCTTGTATTCATTCAACAGTGGCTTGTAGCTAGTCTGGTGGTCTATGGACTTGTATGGTGCTCATCTTGTGCTCAAGTGATGTAGGTCTATCTGTAGCTGCATTCTTACTCTCCATTTAGCTTCAGATACTCTAATAGTGTCTGAGAATAATAACACAATGGGATGTACGTATCTGTGTGCATATGCATAGATGATAAGTATTAATACACAAGATAGTTGTAACTAATTTTAAGCTGTTTCCAGTGACATGCAAATGTCCTGATTAGCAATTCAGAGTGCTGTTGATTCTTCAAGCACCCTTGCTATGAGGTGATTTACAGGTGATGTGATGTACATTTGCAATGTTTTTCTTTGCTGTTTACATTAAAAGTTTACATGTTTGCATGACATTTCATAGATATCAACATCAGCCTTAAGTAGAAGTATCACTTTAACTCCATTTGACATCTGATCATAATATACTATCATGATGGCATCACTTGGACAGTATGTCATATCATTTTAGGTCCTCTATATGAGAGCTGTAGTTAATGTTATTATTCTGGCATTTGATATTTCTATCACAGTATGTACATTCAACCAATATTATCATGAACTAAGGATTAATTCTGTTAAAAAATTGTATCTATACTAACTATATCTACTCTACAATATCTATATCTTATATATGCATATCACCAAACTAGAGTGTTTCATCCAGACATTTGTGATGTTATCTATATTTTATATGACAGCTATCCTCGTCTGCAGATGTGTCAACCCATCTTCCCCATTGCTTTTCAGCATAACGTATTGGTTGACTGAGACTATAGTTTGCACATCTAGTAATCTTAATTTTAGTTTGATCATCCAAATATGGTGTTAACAATTGTTTAATTCTTGGTGTACTTTCCGTAAATGATGGAATGATTGATTTGTAATGTTTAATGAGACAGGCTAGCTTGGTTTTATCTTTCTAGTTAAATTTGGTCTGAATGATAGTGCTTTCCATGTAATAATTTCTTGAGTGGATGGTGTTGGTGTGATTGTTGGCTGTTCATGTGTCAGTGGTTTATTTATCTCTTTATCAGTAACCTGTTCTAAGAGGTGAGTTTCTGATTTCTCGCCACTTTGTTGACAGTGTTTCTCAAGTGTGTTTTTCCTTGACGATTGTTGTATTTCACTGTCTGTGTATCTGGGATAGTGTCTATCTGGTTATTCTGCACTTTGACTACTTTATCTTGTTCTTTACCTTTTCTTTTTCTTGCTGAACTATTGCTGTAGCATTTTTTCCAGTGTTTTTTTATTTGCCATGCTTGAATTTCTTCCCGTGTACACTCTTTTATTCCAGGTATGTTACCTAGCACTAGTCCTGCGTACGGGTTTGGTAGCACTGCTGCTTGTATTCTGCCAGTATAGTATGGGCTGTTGAATTCGATCCATGCTGTGTCATACTTTTCGAGTGTTCGACAAGTTACTGTATTACCTTGTAGTCTTCCCTTCTAACAAACCTTTGGTTTACTCCCACCAATCGATGCTCCAGTGTTTCTTATGCATGTGGTTGGTATGCCGTTGACAAATGCTTTTTGGACTTTCAGAGTTGCACTGCACATGTTGTTCATATTTGTCTGTGGTGTAGGTATTCTATGACTATTTACAGGTTTATCAATCGGTTGTCTATTATTTTGGTTTGTAGCTATAGACAATTTGCTTGTGTTTTGGTCATGTTCTTCATTTCTACTAGGTTTGACATATGTTCTTTTAGCTTCTTGCATTATTAGTTTCAGTCTACAATTCTTGACTTCATGTCCAAAACTATGACAAAGATAAAATTTTATCGCTTTTCTGTTGTTTATTCGTGCTACTGGTAATGTTATTCTCTCTTTCTCTAAATTCCACTTGTCTATTTCAAACTGTAGTCTTTTTGCTTCGAGATCTAGCTTTTGTCTTTCTAAAGCTAGTTCTTTATCTTTTTGTCTTTCTTGTGCCTGTCTAAGCTCTCTAGCTGCTGCATATTGTGATTTTACATTTTGTAGTTCAAGTTGTTTAAGATCTTTAGTCGCTGCTCTATCTTCTCTTACCTGACTTCGAAATTCTAAGAGTTTGTTTTCTGCCCATTTCAAAAGTTCTAGGCCTGTGAAACAGAATTTCTCACCAAGTGCTACACAATCTGCTAATGTAGACATTTTGTGGTTGTATACCTGTCTACTATATATGTGTCAATAATCTGTAGCTGGAAACAATGCGCAATAACTGCAGATACTATATGTATCAATGTTTTGGGATACTAGTATCTGTGTTGATGATGGTAGAAAAACTCAACAGCAAGAATATATTTTAGTCAGTGTCACTGCTGGTCTTGTTCTGGCGTAGCCGACTGTGATAATCTTGCTGCAATGCTGTTCAACAAGAATGATGATAACAATATTGGACAACAATGACACCTATCAGAAGTTTTAGCTAAATGACATAACACCTGTGGACACAATAATCACAAATAAAAGAGACATTAATTACGTTAAAGAACAACAAATAATGGACTAGGTTACAAAACAAGACAAAGTTCTCGCTATCAGTCGAAAATTTACTTAAATTCTAAGTCAATTATGAATGCTAACCGAACGGAACTTACTTTTGAGTGATGATGAAATAACCACAAAAGTAGGCCCCAACCTCCCACTAATGATGAGGGTGAGTAAACAGTGAGTCTGTTGACTCTGAACTACCAAGCAAGACACATACACAAATCAAATGGAAACAACTCAACCTGTGTACATTCAGCTACGGTGTCCTTGGTGGCTTGGTCCAGATGCTTGGCTCCACTCCAGAATTGTTCAGAACTTGATAGGGAATCGCTTAGCTGCAATCTGGGTTGATTAGGAATCAGTCCAAGTTGGATCCTCAAAGGTGCTGCTCCAGAAAAGTGATGTGAAAAGATCTTGCCCTACTACTGATGTATGGTGACAAGTGAATCTGAAAAATATTCTTGAACCTGACATTTTCATTAGTTCATTAGTGCATTGTAGTGCGTGAAGCATACGAAGATGGCTCTGTAGTGTTGCTTGGTGTGGCTGAGTGCCATAATTCTTCTTGAAATCAATTTTGGAATTTTGATAAACTTTTGCAACTGCACACTGATTTATTATGGTTAACAATCACGTAGTGTGATGTTGGGCTGAGACGTGAGGTGATCTGCTCTAGTTGGTAGCCATATTTATCTGTTGACCTTGGTCAATGTGATTCTCTTTGACTTCATGAAACACAACTTTTCACTGTTAATTCTTTGATCTGATGGCACTGTTTACTTGCTAATTCACAAACTTTATGTTGAAGTATCATTCTTTGTTAACTTTGGGTTCAATATCAAACGGGCGCAACCCCCACGTGCCGAGTGCCGAATTCCGTGTCCTTGTGATGGATGACTACTTCAGACACAATTGGGCCACGTGTCTACCTCAATGCCCAATGTCCGACATCTTGGTATTTGTCTAGGTTTAATGTTTATAATGGGCTCGTACAAAACACTTTATCACTCTCAGATCTAGGATGCACGCAACAGAAAAGTCAGTCGCGTCCTTAGACGATACAATCACCTTTATTGTTGAACAGTACTACACGGGGCTGTCATATGCCGCCGGCTCCTACCGTTTCGCGTTCTGCGCATGACCAGAACACCGTCTGCCACAAATATACAATGTCTTGCTCATCTAATCGTCAGACGACTATCGTTGCTACATCTGATCTGTCTGACGATAATATAGTCTATCTATTAAATGGGTTAACAGTTCAAGTCAAGCACTACTCACACATAACTGGTACCCACAAGCTCTTGTCACGGCGTGCATCTGCCCTCCATTCTCGTTGACATCTCCTCACAACTGGGCCAGCTGTCTCGCCATCACTGGCCGGCGGTTGCGTTCATCAAGCGACAGCTTCGGTGTGTTGCTCCATCATTGTCATCGTTCACAATAGATACAATCTTCATTCAACTGCATCTCAGATGTTTCCCATTCCTTTGAATACTTTCAAACACTTAAACACTTTCACAACTCTTCAATCAACCTTCTATGTTCACGTCTCAACGCCTTCTGGCTAACACTCCTTTTCCGGTCTTCGCCTGGGCGCATTCACGTGACCCATTAGCTCCGAACACTAATCTACGGGTGTTCGCTTGAATTTTTGAACTGTATGTCAATAACATATCTCTAGTTTCTACGACTGACATACTTGCTGTGTTACTCGTATCCATCTCATGGCAGTGAATATTTTTTTCTTTTCAAAAATATCATTACCATATAACATCATTTTAATACTTGAAATATCCCCTTGGTTTAAAGGCTGCTATACGCGCGCGCACACGCACACACACACACACACACACACAAACACACACACTCGTACACGTGCGCGTTCGATTAAATGCACCAAACACACACACACACCTGCATCCACACCCAGACGCATACATATGGCACTGCCAGCGACACAGGCACACATCCACAATATATTTTATGTTGCACATTCAAATATAATAATGGGGAAATTAATAATAATGGTAGCAGTAGTAATAAACGTATTAATAATAATAATAATAATAATAATAATTAATAATAATAATAATAATAATAATAATAATAGTCAGATTAGAAATACTGTCAATAAACACATTTATAGTTGTGGTATCCTTTGTTTAAAACAAGTTATTTGCTTCTTCTGTAATATGTGCTGTCTTCAGGCAAAACTCTTACGGGATTTGCGCTTGTGGGGCTACGGTTAGAATGTTTGAGACTTTTTGTTGATAAAGTTTTTGGACAATTTCTTTGTTGATTGTTTTGTAATTGTATAATGCTTTGTTTCTTAATGTCCATATAAGATTTCTGTACTCTGCCAATAGAACAAATAGCATTGTGTGGAGTAAAGAATGGAATTTATCAGGATTGCTTTGTAAACATCTGTTCTTTGTTTCGTTTGAGTGGTTAGGGTGTTTTGTAGGAGATTTCTTGTTGGCATGATTGTATTGCATTCGTAATAGATGTGCTCTTCTGATTCTTGGACGTTCCGTCTACACAGCTGACACTGTAGTATTTGTTTAGTTATTTTTGCTGTTCTCTCTGTTGTTGGGGTCATGCCGTAAACAAGCCTATATGTAATTTCCTTTGCTTTTGGGGTAATCTGCGTGTTGTGAATATTAGAGAAAGGTTCGGTATAATCTTTTATGAATTATATATGTCCTCTTTTAATTCCTGATGTGTACTGGAGTTGCTTGTAGTTTAACTAAATGCTTGTAGATTGTATGTGTTTTCTTGTGTAGTAGTTTTTCGTGTCCTTTAATGGCTGATAATACTACACATTGATCTGAGTCAAAAAGACCGAAAAGACTCGACCGAGAGAGACACAATGTTGTTACAACTTTAGAAACAAGACTGAAGCCAGATTACGGCTAATAATTCTATTATGGGTAGATTGCCACAATTAATATACACTTAATAACATATAGACAGTGATTAACTCTAGAGAAAATAACATTAAAGACCAGTCTCAAAAGTATACATTCAAGTAAAATAGCAAAACTAGTAAATTTTGCAAAATAATCATAAAAGTAATTTTAAAAAAATAACGCGAGTTATTTCCCTATGCGTGTTTTGGAAATAATTGTGTCCCCTGATGTTTCCAGCAAACTATGTTTTTGCATGTTTAGTTTAGTTTAGTCGATGAATCATCATTGCGGTACAAGGGTGCAACCAATATGTGCTCCGTTCTCCTCCTAACTCAAACCTGAGTCTGTAGAAACTCAGCTCAGTGCACGAACTCCGTAGCACCTGCGATGGTCCTGAAATACTGTTGGTAGATTTTTAACTAGAAATTTTTCCCGGGCAGCGCCGTTAGGCTACTCTTTTTTCGATTTCCACTCCAGCAATCGAGGCGGAACCATACCTCGAGACCACGCCTCCCCCAGTTTACATGTTTTTGCATATAACTGAGAAGCGGTAATGGAAGCTAGATCGCGTTAAATTTAACACACAGTAATGAAATTTGGAATATAGCGGTTTTAAATAGCGCTTAATCGACTGAACACATCGCTGAAAGTGTAAACAAATATTCTAAGGCACTTTGCTTGGGTGCCAATAAAGTAATCACATGAAAAATCTGCGTAAATGTTAACATAAAACTACACTATATGTCAGAAATTGTACATCTCGAAAGGCAAAACCTGTCGGTATGCGCGAATTTTGACAAATCTGAGTTAGTTTGCAGTAATCTCGCAAAAGTGTTAAATTTATGTACCCGATAGTGATAGGAGACGTGGTATACAGACATCAATGTTATCACAACACCCAGGTATTTTGTAAACGTAAAAAGAGGTCTGACGTGCCTTTAATCACCTGTGCGTGAGTCTATTTCGATACATGTGAATGTAAGTAGTAAAAGGGGGGGGGGGGGGTGTAATCGAGACGAATTTCTGGTTCACTTTAGAATTCGAATAAATTTCTTAAATCCTTTATGTGTCGGCACAACAAGCAGTAAGAGACTGAATCTTGAAAGTTTGACGTGGTAGGATACATAACTACTTCCGTTGCTGTGTAGATACAATCGTAGAACTAATTATTGAAAGTAATATAAACAATAGTATATGTGATGTGTGAAGTGAAAAGTAAAGGTGGCGACATGGTTAGTAGGTCTACCGTTAACAATTTAGATACACATTTACGGATCCGATCGTCAGAAGACTTAGATGTTTACGTTAATAGCCATTGTAAAGTAACCGATTATTTATTATAATGACGGTTATTACTGTCGGAAGTGGATGGGACTTAAGCACTGTCATCATACCAGTGGCGAAGTGGTAGAGACACAAGACTCGTCCTTGGGCTGTGTGATGGTGTACAACCAGTCACATGGGCGCGTATTTATAAAACACAACAGGACACGTGGTTATTGACAACAGTCGGACCATGTGGGGGAGTTACATACACCGGATCACATGCGTAGCAATAAGCCGAGACACAATGGCAATAGCTACAATTGTTCAAAGATGGCGTCGCATCCGATCACACGTGGTAATGGCAAAACCAGACCAAGTACTCACTAGCTAAAGCCGATCAAAGATGTCGCTGTATCCGGGCACGTGTTTAATGGGATACAAATGAAACACGTGGCTAATGACTCAACAGGTCAAAGATGGCGATTCATCCAGTGACATGCATATCGATGCATGTGGAACACGTGGCTGATGGCACAACCGGTCAAAGATGGCGTCCATCCTGTCACATGACCAGACAGTGCATAATATTCTGCTGAGTCATTCTACGTCTGCAAATAGCGTGTATAAGACGGTCAGCATTCGCTGTATAGAAGTACCGTTCTGTAGCAGAATGTGGGTATTAGGTGGGAAAAGCTACAGCACGCTTGAGCATCAGGATGGAATGGGAAGAAAGATGCTCAAGTCGTGACGTAGTTTGTTGTTAGGAGTGGAGTTTACATCTGGGGCTGAAGGAGAGAGGTCGCCATGTTGTAAGAAGGTTGATCAAGCCGTCATCTATGTGCAATAAAGATATTTTGTATTCGCCCAAGACTTGTTAGTCCTCTATACTTCACACCGTTACAGAGGATGAAATGGCGCCGATGCCAGGATCCGTGCTTGGACTGTCGCGGTAAATAGACCTATTATTTACTTCAAGCAACTGAATTTAGGAAGCCCTTTGACGACGATGGAACGACGTAATATATTTTAGGGGAGACACAGCGACTAAAAGCCTGGCCAGAGGTAGTTGTTGTGATTTCCCAGAAGAAGAAAAGAAGAAAAAAAAAAAAGCAAAGCTGAAGGTCATCTTGTTGGATCAACGTCATGCTGTTAGATTTTAACCAAAATGGATGGTCAGCTTCTTTTTGTACGATGAGCGCCACAATAATTGCTCCACGCTATACTGGACGATCAACGAACGTTGCCGGATTTTATCTTTGCTCGTTTCCAGAATGTTGACGCCGCTACTCTGGGTGTGCTGATTTAGACCGAAGCTCCTTGTCAAGTTCGGCTGAAGTACTGTTTTTTTGATCGCCGTCGTCCAGTGATGGTTTTGATCGCCATAGCCCAGTAACTAGCCAAGTCATTGTTACACAGTCCGCTTCGTCAAATTTTGCTGGCCTTGGTCATTGTTATACAGCTGCTTGTCAAGTTCTGCTAGCCAAATCATTGTTACACAGTCCGCTTCGTCAAATTTTGCTGGCCAGGTCATTACAATCGAGCCGTTGTCAAGTCATCTCCGGACTCCGTTGTGTGAGAGAGCCGCTTTGTCAAATCAGTCAGCCGCTGCTCTACACTGTCGGTTGTTTTGAGAAGCTGACTATCGTTCATTGCTGATTTCAGAGGGCTGGCCAGTGCTGTCCTCTGATCACAATCGTTCCTTGCCCTGTTTCAAGAGCCCGTCCCTGGGTGGCTGATACGTTCAATCGTTCTTCACTGTCTTATCGACGTCGTTGTTGTTCCTGTGGAGTCCTATCGAGCCCAGTCGAGCCTATCGAGCCCAGTCGAGCATTTTTGATCCTTACGGAGTACTGAAGCCGCTTTGTCGATCCTGGTTCAAGCACTCGTGTACCAGATAACGTGCTTCTCAGTCTCGGCATACAAGGGCATTGACGTCAAGGGGAAGTTGTAGGACTTCATTTTCGATTGGAAAATTTATTTCAACAAGAAAAGGGGTAATATAAATAATTTTTTTCTATTAGATAGAAAATTATTGAGTTTCAGGAGGAAGATAACGTCCTTTGGTTAATTTAAGACTGTATATTAATAAGTATTGATTGTTTTTTTGCTTGTATAAGTGTAAATATTTCAGCTTGGCAGATTCATCACGGCACAATAGAGAAACAGTCTTCTTTTCTTGGTATTTCAGCTAAGCTCAAGACGAGTTTTTTTTCCCAGGTACCAAGGAATATGCAGAAGAAGAAGTAGGAATATTGTTTCAAGTTGGTTGAAATTACAAAGAAGTTAATATGAATTACCTACATGTAGAATTACAACGTATTAGTACATGGTTGGGAGAGTTAAAGGTAGCAGTTAATGAAGTAGAGAATTTTGTAGAAACGTTGAAGAACAGAACGACTAGACAAGACCCTTATAGATTTAAGGTAGACTACAATAGAGTAGGAAAGAATAACAGGAGACAGCCACTGCTTAATAAAGACAGAAGACAATATGGCTATTATGAACCAAGACCTGATGTATGTGGGGTAAAAGACGGTGAGAACAGACGTAATGGTGAAAGCTCGGACTGGGATAGGTGTTATAGATACAAGAATGGTCCTGAGAGAGACTTTTCCAAGAAGTTATGGAAGTGGCCATCCTATAGCAAGAATGCTAGGAAAAAACGTGACGACTGGTTCGAACAAAGACGGAGACAGTATCTGAAGTCAGGGTCAAAGAACAAAGTGAGAAATGTAAATGAAAATTCAACTATTCCTAAGGTGATTGCTAATATGACTGTTAGACAGGAAAAGAAAATGACGGTGTTAATAAAGAGAATAGACCGAGAGACACAGACGCAGACAAGTAATACGATAAATGATAGTACACAGACACATAGGGATACTGTAGAGAAGACAACCCAGGTACAGTCAATTAAGAAAATAGAAAAGGGAACGCAAACTATTAAGACGGTGGAAATTGCTGAACCACTTCAGGTGAAATTAGAAAAAGTTGAAGTTAAGAAAGATAGACAGACGAGAACCAAAGACGAAAGGAAACCAAAGAGGAAAAGTATTGAAGAAAGAAATAGTAGTATGATAGTTAATAGAGGTACTGCTATGTCAAGTTCCTCAGGTATAGACATGAAATTAATCCCTAAATGGTGTAGAAATATTAGGTGTGAGAGTTCAGGTTACGGAGAAGATATTTCTACCGCCGCATGTTATAGTACATACCGTGATGCTGAGACAACTGTGAATACTGATGATTCGGAGAATGAGAGAATTGCACTACGAGCAGATCCTGACTCGAAGCGTGATGTTCCCTCATACGGTGTAGTTGCTGGTGGACAGACGGACAGAGTTTTGGTTGGTGAGTCTTTAGAACTAGATACCAGTTTATATGACAGGAAAGTAGGGAAGGCTAAGAGACGAATACCAAGAAAGAGAAAGAAAGTCAGACGTTCTAAAGCCGACTATGGGAATATGGTCGACGTGTCTGCAGTAAATTATTATGAGTCTGATGAAGGAACTATTATCAGTGTGTCATCTGAAGACGAGATGGGGAAATGTAAACATTACGTAAGGTATACAGGAAACAGTGAGCAGACCGACGCAAAGGAAGGAAATAGAAAGAAAGCATTTAAGAAGAAGAATAATAATAGACAGATAGCGGGAATTTACTCAACGACAGAAAGTGACTTAAGAAAAATAGAAGAATATATGACCTTAAGACCTGAGTACTTTAACAACAGGTTAACAACAGATAGTGAAGATGACATAATTAAAGAAAGACGTACTAATGTACTGAGAGACAATGAAATATTTAACTTGGATACACTCTATAACTGTTAAAGTTCCTTGGGTGAGGAGGGAAAATGGAATTGTTTTGGATTATGAGAAGAATTGCGGTTTGAGCAAATACATATGAGCAGATGAATTTTTTTTGGTGTAGCATTACATGGTACAGGGTAGGCAATAGTGTTGTTGAGGATAGAGAGTTACGGCAAATGATATTCTACGTGGATACGTAATAAAGGATATCTTGTGTTTGGTTACGGTGTAGGGAGAGTAAACAAGGTAAAAATAGTCCTTTGTCCAGAATGGATAGATACAGAGAGTTAATCACGTTGAGTGATGTATAACTGATGTGATTAAAGTAGAGTAGATTCAGCACAGAATTAGTAGAGAGAGAGAGATAAACTAAGTATGAATGTTCGTACTAGAAGTGGTTCGACTCAGAGCTATGACGTGATGTCTGAGATAGTTTCGCTTGGCGGTTTGAGAAGTAAGTATAGTATTGTTGACAGCAACAACCGAGAGTGTCTGATGAGGAGATATAGATTGAAGAGGAATTGAGTATCCTGTGTAAAATAGTCAGTTGAACGCGAGAATATTAAGAGTAAAAGACTGTAGAAGTTGATGCTTGAAGAATACGAGTTACGTCATGCTTGTGGAGAAAGAAGAGCTGATTAAATCTGAGAAAGTTGTTGTGTGGAGAAGTATAGAATGATAGTTGCGAGGTTAGTGGCTCAGCGGAATGAGGTTTATTTTGAGAGATAGTTGATAGTGCTGTAAAAGAGATATACTTTGCGAGAGATAATGTATAGGTTCTGACCTTCATAAAGGAGTGAATGATTGAGAAAAGTAGACATAAGAAAGCAGTGAATTGTGAAAGTCCTGTGGAGTAATTCGTCTGGTTATGCGTTGTTCGTACGTGGGTATAACTGTAAACAAACAGGTGTTCGTCGAGATGAGTGAAGTAGGAGTGAAGTTTGGAGACGTCGTCTAAGTGAAGTACATAGATAAAATATAATAGTTGCGCGGTTGATATATCTTGTGTCAATGTGTGTGGAGGAGATCGATACGCTTAGATTGTGGTGAGTGATTGTTGGAATGTTGAATTGGCGTCTAAATTGTTTTTTTTTTTTTTTGAAGTAATAGTATAGACACGTTAGGTTGTCGCGATGCGAGAGTAGTCGTGAGATGAGAGCGAGGTTGTGTATCACTGTTCGTGTAAATATGCGAAGAGTGGTTGATAAGTGACGTTGATAAAACGTGGAACATAGAGTATGCGAACATTGAGAGATAGAAAGAACATGATTAGAGAATGGTGATGTCTTTTCGTTAGAATATCTGACGTTGGACGGAAATTATAGAAGTTGTATGACAGGTTGACGGAAAGAGAGTTAACATTATGAATGATGTTTCATAAAACATGTTTAGTATTCTTGACAGGGATATGTCGAAGCAGGAATGCCTAATACTGAGAAACGAGAAAAGTGAGGTCTGCTGTCAGTTATAAGTGGCGTGGGTTGCTGTTCTGAAAGAATCCCGATAAATAGGAAGAAGAGTGAAAGATACGGAGGTAAACAAGGTTAGTTAAATGAATGTTGGAGAACGTGTTCCGATAAGTGTGACTAGTTTGACTATCGTCACGATGTGAGAATGATAGGAGAGACTTGAGGATAGTTTAGAGTAGTTGTGGTGAGATATAGAAAGTACTGATACAGGAGAAGGAAATGTTAGTTGCGTCGGTTAGACGAGAGACTTAAAAGTAGAATTAGCATGGGTGAGGTCTATAGTAAATAGACAAGTTTTTTTGCTGGTGATAACATGGTGGAGATACCGTAGTTAACGGTAGTGATTAAGTAGTTGTAGTAATACTGGAACAAATCCAAGGGAAACAATTGGTGTGCCGAGTCACAAGTTCTATTGGTAGATAGATGACTGGTAGGTGACATTGGGATAGCAGTCACACTGGTAATAGATAAAATGAGTTGACCTGTAGTTTACAGTGCTTGTTTAAGATTATATTCCAGATATTGTCATGTGTTAGGAGTTAGTTGGTAAAAGATAGAAAATTGTGAGGGGAGAGAATCAATGATAGTACGGTCATTGTTGATTAATGATTTTTTTTTCGTGTGGAGAGAACAGATATTATTCTAAGTTAAGAATTGGTCTGTAGGTAACAGATATGTATAGATGTAATCTGGGGTTAATGCTTGGTATTGAGTTGTTTTGTTTTATAACAAAATAAGCATGACTTGGGTGAATAGATATGTGTTACATTGGTTCGTATAGGAGGCCAATGTTGTTTGGTCACTTTAAGTAGTTAATTCTATGTGAATTATTTTTTTTTAAAACCTTCTCTTTAGCGAGAAGACAGTTGTTTTATTGAATCTGAGTTTTTAATGCCTCATATATAATATGTTTTTTTGCTTGATTTGGTCCTGTGAAATGATTGTTATTATTTGATTTTAGAATAGGATTATTGTGTTCCTAGACTTTTGCGTACAAACTGTTGGTCCGTAAAAGAGACCAATAGTGATAGGTAATAATAGAATATTTTCTTCTGATTTGATAAGATGCATGTTATATTATTTTAAAATGTGTTTTTCTTTGAATGAGTTGATATCTTTAATTAATATGAGGGGAAACATAAATTTGTGTAAAAAAACTACTTGGGGGGGGGGGGGGTATGATGTCCTGTTTTGATTTTATTTCGCTTCACCCATAATTTAAATAAGTTGTTTTGTGTATTAGGTTACATTGTTAGTAAATATGTTACAAATTTAATTAAGTAAGTTTAATTTTCAAGGAAAATACATGGGGTTTTATTTAAGACCCTTCGTTCAGAAAAGAGTTAATAAAACTACTGAGGACTAGCAGAGAGACACATTATCTTTGTGAATAATAAGTTCATGAGTATATTATGGTTGCTGTGATAATCAGCGTAGAGAGGTTGATGTGGCTATGAAGTTGTAGAAACATATGCCATACGGGGTTACTACACAAGTAAAATGGTTGTGGAGAATTTAAGTGAGCATTGATTTTCCTTGGAGAAGAAAAGATTAATGTGAATAACGCAGTGGGGTAAATGAGGGGAAAGTTTTGAACATAGTTTCCATGGTGTCAGAAGAGCCATGATGTACTTTCATAAGAGACACGGGATTGCTGGTTTATAGAAGAAGAAGTGGGTAATGTGCTACCCCAGACAAATAGTAAAACATGAATTGAATCCATGGTTGATTAGACACTGTGGATAGCAGTACAATAGTAAAGGGTTGTAAGTGTGAGAAATGAACATTGTGGAAACATAATGACATGGGATTTTTGAGGGTCCGTGATATATGGACTGAGATAGAATAAAGTTGATTGCAAGTAGTCACAGACAGGAGTTAAGGGTAGTATATTGTTGCTGTTGATAACGGCATAAGTGGAGGTTTTAGTAGATATGACCATAATAAATGGACAGTAAGGGGTCGCTGAATTAAAAGAGAGGTAAGTTATGTGAGGTGATGTGTATAATGTTGGAAGAGGTCTTAAGAGATAATGAACCTTTTTAATTGTGTCCTCGGGATATGTTTTGTGGTTGACATTACAATGTGAGGTTGAAGTAAGGTTCAGAGCCATAAAATTAGTAGTGTCTGTAATATGTGAATAATATTTTTGATGGTTGGTATTTGATGCTGTAGATAGCAGCGTAAACTGTTACCATAATGAGTGGTACTGTAGGAGATATAATTATTTTAGACTTTATTACATAAAGTCTCAAATGACATAGGGGGGTAAAGGTGTGTGGGGTTTAGGTGAGTGTGATTTTTGTGTGTGTTCTACTTCTTCTTTGAATCTCCGGTGTGCACCGATTCTTTGTCTTTCTATCATATGCGAGTGTTCTCAAGTTGATTGAAAGTGGAGAATTAGTAAGTAATGTTGGTGAAGACAATAGGGAGTTTGTATCAGAAGAGTACAGCGTTTGAAATTGTAAGCGGATTGCTTATGAAGTGGAGAAGAAGTATTTAAGAAGATGTGTTATGATGTATTGTATAAAGTTGAGATTTAAATGTTATTAATATATGTTATGTTACATTTTGAATAGCCAAGAAGTTCATAGTGGTGGCAGGGAAAGAGTTACGAATAGACTATTTACTTAAAATAGAGTTGGTTTGGGGAAGATTAGAGGAGTTGTGGGAGGTAAAGAAAGGGAGGGAATAGAATAGAGGGATTGGGAGTAAAGACTTTTTAAGGGAAAAAGTCTTTAGAAAACATAGGAAGGTGTAGCAGAATGTGGGTATTAGGTGGGAAAAGCTACAGCACGCTTGAGCATCAGGATGGAATGGGAAGAAAGATGCTCAAGTCGTGACGTAGTTTGTTGTTAGGAGTGGAGTTTACATCTGGGGCTGAAGGAGAGAGGTCGCCATGTTGTAAGAAGGTTGATCAAGCCGTCATCTATGTGCAATAAAGATATTTTGTATTCGCCCAAGACTTGTTAGTCCTCTATACTTCACACCGTTACAGTTCTCACTGAGCAGCAACCAGATCAACATGTGGCAAGCCGCTAATGGTAAGTTGGCTTTGTGATAAATCTTTCTCATTTTCTTTATGTTTCTCAAAGTAGGCATATGGTTAACCTAACAATACTAGTATAATACATGGGATATATGATGCTAGACGCATATAACTGAAGAGACAAGTCATTTCTTCCTATGGTATGGTAGACTGGGAATAGAGTTGGCATTTGAACTTTTCAACACAACGCTATGGTGGTACCGTAATTATATAGATAGTAGTGTGTATTCGTAGGGGAAGGTGAAAGTGTCTTGCAAGGTCTACATAAAAATTATCGATAGTAATATATGGACTGCTTAACAGAGAGTGCATGGTAGATACAGAGCTATTATTTATAATATATATGTCTATAACGCTGTTATAGTACCTTATTCTTATCTGTTTTACAGATACCGATGCCCACGAATACCTAATTAACAAACTGTGGAGCATACTAAGAGCGGAACCATGCAGCTATTGCATGGCGTGTCTTAATGTCCCACCCAATCAAGAAGCCGAGAATCCATTCAGTCATTCTTGTGATTATGATGATAGTGGTAATTTTCCGGACCTAGTAACAATTCGATTGCGGGATATACAACAACAGGACTTCACCAAAGAGGAAATAATCATATTAAGCCTCAGTAGAATTGAGGCGTGCATCCTCGACTATAGTCGCCAACAGGATACTCCAAAACCATCCCGAACCAACGTCGAGCGAAAACCGTCACTGACATCCTTAACCTTTAGTAAATCCAAACTAGCAAACGAGTATTAAAACACCTATATAAAAACAAGATGGTTGTAATATACTTACAGCCATGTCTTTAATAGCTGACCAGTCCTCAATACGAAGAACACTACAGTGGGAGTGAGGAGACTTTATATGCATATCGATGTTATTCTATCGTCACAGACTGTAGCTCACAGTGACTACAACGTAAGTAGCACTGCGCCCTCTACGCTATCTATGGTCTGAGGTCAAGGGGCGAGCATGACCCACATTCCCCAACCCAGCACAAACGTACAGCGGGTCAACGAGCGGGTGGTCAATCGCTTAGTCGCGCCATTCGAACAGCTGCGTCAGCATAATTTGAGCCGCTTGACCCAAGAAACCGGCTGACACCAATTATACGCGTGGCTCAAACACTAGTATAAAAACCCAAGGCTGGTAACAGTCAAGCATTTTGATCCCAAGATGACTACAGACCTCAAGACTGTGCCTGCTAACTTGGTCTACATGACTCGCAGTGGCGTGATTAATAGACCAGTTGGCGCTGGTGATAAGGCCTTGTTTGTCTCATCCTATAGAGGATCGAGCACGTTACACATCCGTAGATTCTTCGGTGAATCCTTCAAGAAGTTTCCTACTAAGATTGGAATTGCACTTACTCGTCAAGAATATGAACAGATGATCGCTATTCAGCGCGTGATCCTAGCTGACTTTGACAGACTTAATCAACTTAACCAAGGCAGTAAGTAACGAAGTCAAACTAGCCACTAACAGAGGCAAGCAAGTAAGTAACCAAAACAGTCAAGTCAGTGCCATGTCATAAACAGGGCACTAACCGAAGCAATCAAGTCCAAAACACTCAAGGCAGTGCTCAAGTCAAAAAGGGTACTAAACGAAGCCACCAAGTATCCGAATACTATATTGCCAGTTTTCAACCCATCTACAATCAGATGTGTGATTATCCCAGCAACCAGATGTGTGATGAGCCAAATACCCAGATGTATGAAGTGCAACAAAACACCAACCGAAGCAATCAATTCCAAAACGAGCAAGCCAGTCCTCAAGTCAAATAGGGTACTAAACAAAGCCACAAAGTAGACGCATACTAAACCGCTGGTTTTCAACCCTGCTACAGTCAAATCTGTGATAACCGCAGCAACCAGATGTGTGAAAAGCCCAATAACCAGATGTATGATGTGCCCGACACCCAGCTGTTTGATTTGCCCGAGACACAGATGTCAGCCCACCAATCAGGAGACCAGTCTTATTACTACTCGCCAAGTGACAGATACATACCAGGCTACCAGCCGGAAAGACCAACCTACTCAGACATTGGTGTGAAGAAATCCAGAAACAACATACAATGTGTACAGCTCTGTATGTGAACAATTTTGGCCACATTTCAACCAAACTTATAAAAATCTCAGTCGAAAATATGAAAAGAAGGAAAAGTTTATAACCAACATTTGAAAAGTTTGGCCACATTTCAACCAAACTTAAACTTATCACAGCCAATTTGTCTTTATTGTTTCCAATTTGAATGTTTCGTGTAGAAATGTAATTGTTAATTTTTGTACAATTTTATTGTTGAAATCTTATTTTTTCATTCAACGATAGTGACTTATTGCATAAGATACTTTTATTTTTCTGAAATGCAGCTATTTGCATAGGGGAAGCCCATCATCTCTATTGGGTTGGAAATTTTCCCAGTCAGCAGAAAACCGGATGTGGGTAAACAAAGACAATTTTAGTGTTAAGTGGTATGATACGTTGAAAGTCGGTTAGAAGATTAGGTAGATGGTATTCAAGGGGTCAATAAGGCAGACGTGGTTTTAAGAATAGGTCGACTTCATAACAGACACTGCTGGTTTGATGGAGACTTTACGCTATTGTGGATGTGAAATGACAACGTGAGATATTTTTTCCAGTTGGTTAAGAAATGTTCCAACTTTTTATAAGTTTGTTTGGGATATTTGAACGTTTGGTCAAGATATTTCTGTATCTGGCTAACGTTTTTCCCCTTTAGTCAACAGATTTTCTTACTTTTTATAAGTTTGGCTGTGATAAGATTAAGTTCGGTTGAAATGTGGCCAATTTTTTCATATTTGGTTAACAAGGTTACCTATTTTTTATAAGTTTGGTTGAAATTTGGCCAAACTTTTCACATTATAGTTAACAAATTGTCCTACTCTTCATAAGTTTCACTGAGATTTTTATAAGTTTTGTTGAAATTTAGCCAAAATTTTTCACTTTGGTTAACAAACTTTTCCTACTTTTCATAAGTTAGGATGAAATTTGGCCAAACTTTTCACATTTTGGTTAACAACCTTTCCTTCTTTTCAAATGTTTGACTGAGATTTTTATAAGTGTGGTTAAAATGTGGCCAAAATGATTCCCATTTTGTTAACAAAGTTTCCTACTTAATATAAGTTTGGTTGAAATTTGGCCAAACTGTTCACATTTGGTTGACAAATGTTACTACTTTTCGTAAGTTTGGCTGAGCTTTTTATCAGTATGGTTGAAATTTAGTTAAGCTGTTTCACTTTGGTTAACAAAGTGTCCTACTTTATATATGTTTGGTTGAATTTTGGCCAAACGTTTCACATTTTGGTTAACAAATTTTCCCACTTTTCATAAGTTTGACTGAGATTTTTATAAGTTTGGTTGAAATGTGGCCAAATATTTTCACATTGGTTAACAAATTTTCCTACTTTTCATAAGTTTGGTTGAAATGTGGCGAAACTTTTCACATTTGGTTAACACAGTTTAATACTTTTTATAATTTTAGTTGAAATTTAGCTATGATGTTTCACTTTGGTTAACAAAGTGTTCTACTTTTTATACGTTTGGTTGAAATTTGGCCAAACTTTTCACATTTTGGTTAATAAATTTTCCTACTTTTCATAGTTTGACCGAGACGTTTACAAGTTTGGTTGAAAGTTGGCCAAACTTTCACATTTGGTTAACAAAGTTTCCTACGTTTCATAAGTTTGGTTGAAATTTTGCCAACATTTTCACATTTGGTTAACAAGTTTTCCTACTTTTTTTATAAGTGTTGTTGAGCTATTTCAGACTTTGGTCAACAGTTTTTCTACTTTGGATAACCCGTTTCCTTAGTTTTTTCCCCCAAATATTTCCTAAATCTCTCGTCAATATGTATTATTCTCTGACCGCATGACAACTATATATACCGTAAACACTTAAAACATCAACAACCAAGATTTAGTTATAATATATACCTGTTTATTTACAGTATTTCAGTACATTTTTTAAGAATAAATAAGCATAGTGTTATTATACGAAATGGGCGATGTAGTATGAGTTGATATACATAGTATGATCACAACATCTTATTTTCACATACAGAGCTATACACCATTGTCTGGGTAGGTTGTTTTTCCGGCTGGTAGCCTGCTATGTATCTATCACTTGGCGTGTAGAAATAAGACTGGTCTCCTGATTGGCGGGTTGACATCTGAGTCTCGGGCACATCAAACAGCTGGGTGTAGGGCACATCATACATCTGGGTATTTGGCTCATCACACATCTGGTTGCTGGGATAATCACACATCTGATTGTAGATGGGTTGGCAGTATAGTATACGGATACTTGGTCGCTTCGTATAGTACCCTGTTTTATTTGAGCACTGCCATGAGTGTTTTGGACATGATTGCTTCGGTTACTGTCCTGTTTATGACATGGCACTGACTTGACCGTTTTGGTTACTGACTTGCTTGCCTCTGTTAGTGGCTTGTTTGACTTCGTTACTTACTGACTTGGTTAACTTGATTGAGTCTGTCAAAGTCAACTAGGATCTCGCTCTACATAGCGATCATCTGTTCATATTCTTGACGAGTAAGTGTAATTCCAATCTTAGTAGGAAACTTCTTCTCGGATTCACCGAAGAATCTACGGATGTGTAACGTGCTCATTCCTCTGTAGGATGAGACAAACACGGCCTTATCACCAGCGCCCACTGGTCTGTTAATCTCACCACTACGATTAATGTAGACCCAGTTAGCAGGCACAGTCTTGAGGTCTGTAGTCATCTTGGGATCACAATGCTTGTCTGTTATCGCCCTCGGGTTTTTATACTAGTTTTTGAGCCACGTGTAAAATTGGTTTCAGCCAATTTCTTTGGTCAAGCGGCTCAAATTATGCTGACGCAGCTGTTCGTATGGTGCGATTAAGCTCTCTACTACCCGCTCGTTGACCCGTTGTACGTTTGAGCTTGTTTGGGGAATGCGGGTCATGCTCGCCCCATGACCTCTGACCATGATGAAATAGATAGCGGTGAGGGCGCAGTGTTACAGTTTGTGACGCCAGAATAACATCGATATACATATAAAGTCTCCTCACACCCACTGCAGTGTTCTTCGTGTTGAGGACTGGTCAGCTATTGAAGACATGACTGTGAGTATATGTAACAGTGCGAATTCAATACAAGATGACTTGACTCAAATGGGTTCTTTATAAAAATGGTTTATTAGTCTTGATGACAGTTGGACCAAACATGGTGCGTCCTCACAGTTCTGTCCTTGGATCTTTTCTCCCCACCTAACAACCCAGCACGTCACGATTGAGCATCTCTCCTCTCATTCCAGCCAGATGCTCAATCGTGCTGTATCCGTTTCCCACCTAAATACTACTAATACCCCTACTTCTGTTACACCTCTCTATGTTTTTCTAAAGAATTTTTCTTGTAAAGGAAAAATTCTTTACTCCCAACTCTCCTACTCTATTCCCTCTTTTTCCTTACCTCGCACATTTCCTCTAATCTTCTCTATACTAACTCAATTTTGAGTAAATAATATAGCTTTTAAGCCTTCTCTCTGTTATATTGTCAGCTAGTAACCCACTATATACTTCTTCTTCGATTCTAGTTTGTACGATACATCATACCACGTATGGTAACTCTTTTAAACTAATCACTCATTCTCCCCTTTCTTTAGTTCTTATAGTTTCCCTAAACCAGTTTATGTTAAGCAACCCAATCTATTTCCCCAAACTATATAGCCATCTACTATATATTTCTGGTCCTTTCTTGGCTCCTCCTCAAGTTCCTGTATCAAATATACATATCATAAGAAGAATAGCTCGTATAATCGTTATTATACACAAGGCATTATGAAATCCCTCGCTCTTTCACAACATAAGACAACCAGAACAACGTAGAAACAACGTATTTAGAAAAAGCAAAGAAGGGGTGCGCACCCAGTGAGAAAAATAAATAGTCAAGATGACCACAATTACATAAAGTAATGCATATTCCACACAACCACATTTACCTCCCTTGCCAATTAAAAAAATTTGTACAACAATTTTTTTTTTAAATACGTCTTATGAAAATAGATCTTTGTTCTCTATAAATCAAGTTATATATATAACATTTATATTGCCATCCACAATCTTGTCTATTTTTCCGTCACCTCACTTTTTACCACGAGCCAATGTTCATATCCTATGAACATTATCAATTTAATTAACGCTGGTTTTTCACAGCACCTATTTCTTGCCCCCTCACATCCCATTATTTGTTTCTTTATTCAACCATATAATTATACTCACTTATATGCTGCCACCCACAGTTTTCTCTTCCTTTTTCTTCATATAATGCTGACTTTACGCAGCTCCTATTTTATTTTCTAAGATTTTATATCCCTAAGAACCTCTTCATGCAGACCAAGTAAATGTCTCTCTATTAGCCCTCAGTATGTGTCCCTCTGTTAGCCCTCATCTATTTTCCTTATTCCAGCCAACACCATAACTATTCAAAAAAAAATTAAATTTCCTTAATTAATTATATAACGAGGTACTCTAATACACAAAACCACTTAATTAAACAAAATCAAAACCAAATATTATACCTCCCCAACTCAATCAAAGAAAAATACATTTTAAAGCAATATAACATGTATCTTATTAAATCAAAAGGAAATATTCTAGTCTACCTAACACCACTGGTCTCTTTTATGGACCAATAGTTTGTATTTTACGAACACAACAACCCTAAAACTCCAAAATCAAATTATAACAATCATTTCAGAGGATTTAGTTAGTTAGTCTTTCCTCTTGAGCCTAAGGCGGCGCATGGGGCAGAAGTCCTGTCTCTCCATGCCTGGCGGTTCGCTGCTATCTGTTGTAGATCTTGGATATTTACTTGGCCATTGAATGAGCCTTCTCTAATTATGGTTCTACGCAGGGTCTCTCTTGGTCTTCCCCGTTTTCTTTTCCCTACCGGTGACCATATGAGGGCTTGGTAGGGGAGTCTTGTCTTGTCCATTCTGAGTACATGGCCGATGTAGTTCCAACGGCGTCTTCTTATGAAATTGGATACTGTATCTTGCTTAGTCTCTTGTCTTATTTGCGAATTGGTTCTGAAGTCTGTCCAGTTGTATGTCCAACTCATAGGATTAAATCAAACAAAAAAAAACATATTATATATGAGGTATTTCAAGCTCAGACTCAATAAAACTAGTGTCTTCTCGCTAAAGAGAAGGTCTTCAAAAAAATTATAATTTACATAGAATTAGCTACTTAAAGTAACCAAGCAAAATTTTCCTCCTATACGAATCAACATGAGTCATAATTATTCACTCAAGTCACTCCATTGTTTTTATAAGCGAGAAACTGAAACAATTCACTGCCAGTTCTATATATATCTACATCTGTTATTTACAGAACACATTCTAACTTACAACAATATCTGTACTACTTAATTATTTTCACACACCACTGTACCATTGACTAACTTATCTATCTAATAAGAAGCCAAAACATAATATCCTCTAGCCATTCCGTCAGCGAGAGAAAAAATATATATATTCCTCAATGAAACCTATCTCCATTGCTTCACTACTCCTCTATATCATTTATAAAAATTCCAAGAGAAACCTTTTCCATTTCCACCATCTCACACACTTCATCAAGTATCACTTTCCCTAAAGCCTGTAACTTATATCTTGCAATCTGCAATATTCTCCATCAATTTATCTCTTCCGTTTCCACTTCTTCAACAACTCCAAGTTTCTCTGTATCAATGCTATCTCTACATCAATATCCTCCTCTCCGTATAATCTATCGTCTTCCTCCATACTACTAATTGACTCTGACTTCTCATCCATTTCTTCTTCTTCACCTGTTTGTCTCTCGTTAGCAACCGCTAATCTCTTCCGTTCAATATCCCATCTAATCTGTCTATCCTTATTTCTTAAGGACCTTTCTAGTAAAGGCATCTCTTCACCGCTTGTTGAATAATCTCTAATTCTCCTCTGTCTTTTCACTTCTTTATCTCTTTGTCTATCCATTCTTCTTTTCGTTGCTTGTCTAGTATTCTTAAATGGAGCACCTATTTCCTCTTCCATACTATCATAATGACTTTCATTCACATTTTCTTCTTCTATTGTTTTCGGTATCGTCTGTTCTTGGGTATCTTCGTAAGCTGGAGTTTCTAGTAACTGATTTTGCACTGGATCTTTTCTAAAACTTGGGGTTACTGTAGCTCCTCTGACGACTTGTTCATCTAAATATCCTGTGTCTGAATAATAATTATTATTATAATTATTATTTTCCATCTCATCCTCGTCTCTTCTTAAGTGTTCAACGTGTGCTCTTGCCACATGTCCTGTGACCTGGTTCTTGATACTATACGACACATTTCCTAGCCTTTCCAAAACGTAATAACCTGGAACCCAACGAAAATCAAACTTAGAGTTCCTTCTATGCTTCTTGTAATAAACTCTATCACCTACTTTAAACTCCTGTAATTTTGTATTCACGTTTTTGTACTTTTTCTGTCTTTCCCTAGCTTTAATTATATTATTCTTTAACCTTACGTGTGCTTTATGCATTTCTTGTATTATTGTAATTATCCCTAGATCAGGAAATCAACATCCGGATTGGTAAGGCAGCAACAACAATGAACAGGTTAAGAAAAAGAGTCTGGGAGAACAGGAAGCTTACTGCCAAAACAAAAGTCCTTGTCTATCAAGCCTGTGTCCTTAGTACTCTTCTCTATGGCAGTGAAACCTGGACAACTTACTCACACCAAGAGAACAATTTAAACAGCTTTCATATGCGATGTCTGCGAAGAATTCTTGGTATTAAGTGGCAAGACAAAATCACAAATACTGAAGTATTGGAAAGATCAGGGTGTGTGACAGTTTATTCCATGCTCAGTCTTCGTAGACTTAGATGGATAGGACATCTTAGGAGGATGGATGATGGTAGAATACCAAAGGATATCTTTTTTGGTGAATTACAGATGGGTAAGAGATCTCAGGGTCGGCCTCTACTACGATACAAAGATGTGTGTAAGCGGGACATGATTGATACAGGCATTGATAATGCACATTGGGAGCAAGTCGCCGCTGAACGTGTTGCATGGAGGGCAAATATCAGAAATGGAATAAAGTCAAAGGAGAAAATTATTGCAGAAAAGTCACACACCAAGCGTTTGAGACGTAAGATGGTGCATGATGGTGGAAATGGCCACGTGTTCACATGCACCCACTGTGAACGGACATTTACAGCGCAAATTGGCCTTATCAGTCACACTCGCTACCGCCATAGTTAAAAGTTATTATGCCTTTTTAAAGCACAAACTATCGTCTGTCAAGACGGCAAGGTGCCAATGAATGTATTATTGTCTCTTGAAAGTCTTCCCCCATATATTTCCGTCTTGGTTTTAATAGATTATCTATAGGTAGAATTGGTTCTCTCCCGTGTATTAAATAGAATGGCGAAAACCCCGTGCTCTCATTTTGATTTGTACGAATAGCGCTAAGGGCAGGTCCTAAGAATAGATCCCAATCTTTTTCATGTTCATCAACGATCTTTGCTATAATATCATACAACGTCCTATGTTGACGCTCGTTCCTAGCATTTGAAGAAGGTCTATAATATGAGGTCTTTATATGTTTATGTTCAAATCTTTTAATAACTTTTCGAATTTTTTATTTACAAATTCCCTACCATATCCGTAAGTATACTTTGTGGCAACTAAATCTTGGTACGAACTCTTGTAAAAAAAATATTAATGACAGTATCTGCGCTCTTATCTGGGATTGCATAAACTTCCGGCCAAAGACTGTAGACGTCTACTATATGAATTAAATATACGTTTCCTGACAATGTTCTAGGGTGAGGACCCGATATATCTAAACTAATCTTTTGCATTGGGAACTGAGGAATATCTGTATCTTGTAAGGGACACTTAATTGTTTTCATATTCCTTAACCTGCATTTTTCACACGTATCTACATATTTGCAAGCAGATTTAACCAAGTTTGGCCAATAATATTTGCTCGTAAGTGCTTTTACCAACTTATCACGACCGAGATGTCCATTTTCATTGTGATATGCTTTTAAAACTTCATTTTCTAAATGTTTTGGAATATATTTCCTTAGCTGTTCGTTCCTTTCACAGATATAGTATAACTGTCCATCCTCTTGTAAAACCAAATAATTCTTCTTATATTTGTTTTCCTCCGTTTCTCTTAATTTCTGTTTTATTTGTAAGACTTTTGGATCTAATTCCTGTTCTTCTTTCATACTAAACTGTGCTAAATGTGGGTCTTCTTCCATTCTATGTTCAGCCTCCTGATCCGACGTTAAACTCTCAAAGTCTTCTCCATTTATTATGGCAGAATCTAAAATATTTACTTGCCAGTTTCGGTCGTCAATCTCTGGTTCTCCTTCATCTTCCGTGTCTCCTGATGACTGTGGGTACGGAATCCTAGACAATAAATCAGCGCATGTGTTAATCCTACCTGGAATGTATTCAATTTTCGTGTTGTATCCCTGTAGATTCAATGCCCAGGTCTATATTTTCCTGTTCTGCACTGGAGCTTTTACAAAAGACTTTAAAGGCATATGGTCGGTTTCTAATAACAAAATTTGCGTTATGTAAGTAGTAATTTAGTTTCTGAAGAGCATAATGAATCGCGTATGCTTCTTTTTCAATAGTCGTCCATTTTCGTGAGATTTGCTAAGTTTATGAGATAAGAAGTAAATGGCCTTTCATTTTTAACCCCTGGTATTCCAGACTCTTTTCCTTCATATGTGTTGAACCAAACATGCTCCTATTGCACTGTCTGAAGCATCTGTGTACAGTATTAACGGTTTATTCAAGTCTGGATGCGTCAATAGTGGTACCAGTGTTAAGCTGTTTTTTAAATACTCGAACGCTTTTTGACACTCATCATCCCACTTAAATCTAGCGTATTTGCCTGTTAAATTTGTAATAGGTTCTGCTATCTTTGAAAAACGCTGGGACAAACCGCCTATAATACGCACACGTTCCTATAAACGCACGCACTTCCTTAACATTAGTTGGAGGAGGTAACTCTTTAATAACCTTTATCTTGTCCTGGTCTGGTTTAATTCCGTCTCTATTTGTAATATAACCCAAATATGTTGTTTCTGTCTTTAAAAACTGGCACTTACTAAGCTTCAATTTAACGTCATGTACTCTTAATCTATCGAATACTAATCTAATATGCTTTAAATGATCATCCACATCTCCTGTCGTAAAAATCAGAATATCGTCTATATAGGCTAGTGCAAACCTTTGCATACCTTCTAATACTTCATTTATTAAGAGCATGTAGTGAGACGGCGCAGTTTTGACCCCAAAAGGCATTCGTAAAAATTCGTAAGAGCCCATATGGGTACAGAAAGCACTCTTATTTTGAGCGTCCTTCGACATAGGTATACACCAGAACCCTGATCTTGCGTCTAACGTCGTGAAGAATGTAGAACCATTAAGCAGCCCCAAAATATCATCAATTACTGGTAGTGGGTACGCTACATTCTTAGTGATTTTGTTCAACGCCCTGTAGTCGCAACAGAAACGACTCGAACCATCAGGTTTGGCTACGATGACGACCGGAGATGACCATTCCGACTTCGATCTTGTTATTATTCCTGCTTTCAACATATCTTATATTACCTTTTCCACAATTTATCTATTTCTCAATGGAGTTCTATATGGTTTTAAACTAATTGGTGGATGGTCTCCCGTATCTATTTCCATTGTAACTGTCTGTGTCCTTCCCAATTCCAAATCATTAATTGCAAATACATCTTGATTTTGCCTTATAAGTTGTTCTAATACTTCCTTATTTTCTGGCGGAGCTTTTAATTGTGCCAATAATTCTTGTTCCCTTGTCATTTTGTCTAGTGAATGTATTTGGGCTGTATTTCTTCTGGATAGATGGATCAATTCATCCATTCGCACGTTCCCTCTTCTTCCGCATCCGCGTCTGTTATTAACTCTTTCACTAGAAGTTTCTGAATAACTTGTTCCCGACCTTTCGACTCTATCCGTTGCCAATATGTCACTAATGTTATGAACTAGTTTGGCTATCACACACCCTCTGTATAATTTGATTTCTCTACCTGTGTTGTTGATAATCATCACTGGAAAGGTTAAGTGTTTATCCAACGCTATTATTCCATCCGGAACTTCCAAACCAGGCTCATCAATTACTTCTTCTTGCAACTCAGTGATTCTGACTGTGTCTCCTTCCACATAATATGGGTTTCTCTTCAGCTTTGCTTGTATCAAATTAACCGACTGTGGTTTTAACGTCGTGGACATTTTAACTCTAACTAGTGCTGATATATGCATGTCTTCTTCCATATCTACATAGACGTCTCTGAATTTTAATTTATGTAAATCAAAGAAAAGTCTTATTCCATTTTTTATTTAAAAAATCTCTTCCTATCAGCATGTTTCTATTTAAATCTTTCAATACATGAAAAAGATGTCTTACGTTGATCCCACCTAGCTTAAAATTTATCATTGTTTGTCCAATTACTTGTAAATTCTGTCCCGTAACAGAGTGTAGATTATTATGACTCCTAAATATTCTACAATTTCTCACTATTTTGTATAGAAAACTTTCTTTTACCACACTAACCTGAGCTCCCGAATCAAGTAATGTACGAATTCTATACTTTCCTATTTCTACTATACAAGAGCTATAATCTGTTTTATTTTCCGTAAACTGTTTGACTTCATCTAGTTGAAAGTATTCTCCGTTCGTTCTACTATACCTGTTATTAACATATTCTTTAAACCTTGAGACCTTATTATTTTCCCTCCTACCATAGGTCTCATTTAGTAGGTAGGGTGCCCGTTTCCCTGCGTTCTTGTACCTGTAAAATTTCTGTGTCTATCTTCAACATTCCTATTTAACCTATTGCCACTTCCACTCTGTGTATTCGACTGTACATTCCTGTTACCACAAAAACGAACAACGTGTCCGCGTTGACCACAACCCCAGCAGACTACATTTGTGTTATTTGTTTTTCTCCCTGTCTCACTGGTAGGATACCTCATTTGTCTTCCTTCATTGTATTCATTTCTATTACTGCCTTGTAACGTCTGTACACCTCCTCTCCTATTCCATCCGAACCTTGTTTGTCCAATTTCCATAGGTTCCTCTATTCTATCTTCTCGACTAGTTCCTATTTCCCGTCCTGTTCTCAACCTAAATCTACGTCTCAGGTTCTCCTCTTGTACTGCAATATCTACAGCTTGTGACAACCTCTCGGGGTTTTCTCTCATCAGTTTAAACTTTAAACCATCGGATCTTATGCCATCTACAAAAATGCCGACTAACATCCTCTCCACCTCTTCTCCTTGTACATTCTGTCCCAAGAATGCCTCTTCAGCCAAGTTAATCAACCTATCGCTGAACAACTGTACTGTCTCTCCACTATTTTGTTTAGACTGTCTCAATACCGAAAACGCATGTTGTGGATCCGTTATTTCTGCGTACTTGTGTGCCAGGTCGGTTTTGAACTGCTCCCATGTTTCATCTACTCTAGCCTCTAACTTTCTTCTAATATGCTGTGAAACCGGTTCTGTGTCTGCTTGATATGCAAGTCTCATTTTCTCTTCATCTGACGCAGATACTAAATACGCATATTTTTCTATGGAAGTTATCCATTTCTTAAACTCCCTGGCCTGGCCACTAAACTTAACAATTTCAGTTGTCATTCCCTGTTGTTTTATGACCGTATGAAGTCTATCTACCGCTGTTCCCACTCCCGATAAAACTTGTGCTACTGAATCATGTTCTGTCATGTTACAATATTTATACTTGTACAAGCAAACAACAATCAATTCTTATTAATATCTAAATTAATTAATTAAAGAATTCAATTATTTTCTATCCAATATCAAATATGTTACCCTTTTTTTTCTTCTTGTTGAGGTTATCTTTCCAACCGAAAATGAAGTCCTATGTCTCTGTCTACTGAGTTTGAGAAAGCGGGTACTCGAGCACTTGAACTAAGATCGACAAAGCGGCTTCTGTAAGGCGAAAAAATGCTCGACTGTACTCCACAGGCCTCGATAGGGCACGGCAAAACCTCACAGGGCCTCGATAGGGCACAACAAAACTTCACAGGGCCTCGATAGGGCACAACAAAAATTCACAGGGCCTCGATAGGGCACGGCAAAACCCACAGTTTGCTAATTAGGTATTCGTGGGCATCGGTATCTGTAAAACAGATAAGAATAAGGTACTATAACAGCGTTATAGACATACATATTATAAATAATAGCTCTGTATCTTCCATGTACTCACTGTTGAGCAGTCCATATATTACTATCGATAATGGATATGTAGACTCCGCAAGACACTTTCACCTTCCCCTACGATTACACACTACAATCTATATAATTACGGTACCTCCATAGCGTTGTGTTGAAAAGTTCAAAAGCAAACTCTATTCCCAGCCTACCATACCATAGGAAGAAATTACTTGTCTCTTCAGTTAAATGCGTCTAGCATTGTATATCCCCTGTATTATACTAGTATTGTTGGGTTAACCATATGTCTACTTGGAAAAACATAACGAAAATGTGAATGATTTATTACAAAGCAAACTTACCATTAGCGGCTTGCCACATGTTGATCTGGTTGCTACTTACAGAGAACGGTACTTCTATACAGCGAATGCTGACCGTCTTATACACGCTATTTGCAGACGTAGAATGACTCAGCAGAATATTATGCACTGTCTGGTCATGTGACCGGATGCGACGCCATCTTTGACCAGTTGAGTCATCAGCCACGTGTTCCGCGTGTATCGTTATGCATGTCACTGGATTAATCGCCATCTTTGACCGGTTGAGTCATTAGACACGTGTTTCGTTTTACCCCATTAGACACGTGGCCGGATACAGCGCCATCTTTGATCGGCTTTAGCCAGTGAGTACGTGGTCTGGTTTTGCAATTACCACGTGTGATCGGGTCCGACGCCATCTTTGGACACTTGTAGCCATTGCCCTTGTCTCGGCTGTATTGTTATGCATGTGCTCCGGTGTATTTAACACCCCCACGTGGTCCGATTGTAGTCATTAACCACGTGTCCGGTTGTATTCCGTAGATATGTGCCCATCTTACTTTTGCACCATCACACAGCTCAAGGACGATTCTTGTGTCTCTACCACTTCGCCACTGGTATGATGACAGTGTTTAGGTCCCATCCACTGCCGACAGTAATAACCGTCATTATAATATATAATCGGATACTTTACAATAGCTATATAAAACAAACATCCAAGGTCTTCTGACGGTCGGATCCGTACATACGTATCAAAATTGTTAACAGTAGACCTACTGCCCATGTCGCCATCTTTACTTTTCACGTTACACATCACAGATGCTATTGTTTATATTGCTTTTAACCCTTTTAATGCTACGTAATTCTGAGTAGCGTCCCGCCCGGTGCTAAATACTTTCTCCGCCGACTGCCCCGCCTGTGCTAAATACTTTCTTGACCTCTAAGAAACTGGAAATGTCACGGCGGTGTTGACCATTTTTGTAACACCGGAAAATTTAAGCACTCCTAAACTGGGTAGGTTGGCACCATTGTTTGAACAAACACTTTTACAAAGAGATAAAACAACAAAATAGCTTATTCATGTTTTAAAAATGTTTAGTTTAAAGTTATTTTAATTATATATAAATAATAATGTATTAATATTAAGATATTAGGTAAAAGATAGAAAAATTAAAAAAATAAAATGTAACAATATGGTGGAATGACGATGTTACAGAAGCAATAACAGAGAAAAATAAACTATTCACATTATTTTAAAATTCAAAAGATAATGTAGGTAAAGACCATGTTATAAAGGTAAGATTGATTGCATAGATTGGCATGAAAAGAATAATAATATATGAACCTATATTTCATATAAAAAAATAAAAGCAATGTATACAAATTGGCAAAGTGCTGTAAGATCAACACATGCCGACTTGTGAATAAAATAACATTCTCAGCAAACCATGAATCATAAGCATTACGTGAATTATTGTTTGCGGATGACCAAACTCTAATAAATTGAAACAAAATTTACAACATATAAATGCTCTCAATCACAAATAATATCTCATACCAACTATCACCCATACCCAAACACGCATACGTGTAATTAAACAATAAATTGCGTCTAATTAAGAGTATTTCGCGTTAACATTGTACTACCTATGTCAAACACACATATAATGTTGCCCAAGGCAGGAAGATACAAGGCTGCGAGATGCTATGTTTGAGAAAAGTGTAAGTAAAACAAGAGATTGTGTGAGAAATGCAATCATCAGAAACGTCATGGGGATTTAATCATACACATATACATTGGATTTTAGCACAATCAGCCAGCAACTCTGGCCTACAACTGCCTATATAAAGGACACAGACAATCGGAAGACCAATAACAAGATGGATTGATAGTGTAACGGAACATACGCAAAACAAGGAATGGAATGACAAGAAAAGACCAAAGGAAAGTTAATAATTTAGTTGTTTGTGGAAGACCCCGAAGCAAGGTACGACACAGAGAGGTACATCACAATCCTTGCACATATATCTTGATTCCCGTCGTTTTTTATTTTTAGAGCACACCACACACTTTCTTGTTGGCCCCTTCTTCTGTGACGTTGTGGACTCTATTGTAGATGGGAAATGACGATGTACCAATCGTAGTGGCAGATCTTCGCTCCTTCGTCCCCCTCCACTCTTTCTTCTCTCCGTAGAATATTTTTGTAGAATTTCACGAATTAAAGATAAATGAAAATCAGCAAGAGGAATATTATTCCCCGTTACCAATTTGTACATGGAATATGCATTTAAAATAGACAGATCTAGAACATGAAAAAACAGTTTCTTGTACCACTTTACAGTTTTCCTAATTGACTCAATAGAACCGAGAAGCATGTCAGTCCGATCAACCGCGCCCATATTTTTATTGTAGTCAACAATGCACTTTGGCTTTTGTATATTTTCTCCGGTTTTCCAATCTTTTTTCTCTGTTGGTACAATGTCTGAATTGTGACATGTAGACAGCATCCAAACTTCTCTTTTGTCGCACCATTTCAGGGCTAATAAACAGCTTGTAGACCTATAGCAAATTCCTTTTTTTAATAATTTTTCTTCCATTTTAGGCAAATTCTGTCTATTCTTTCTGACCGTGCCACATGCATTAGTTGCATGATCGTGAAGCCACATAAACAAATTAGGACTGGTGTACCAATTATCTACAAAAAGGGTATGCCCGTTTTGGAGATATGGTGCCAGTAAAGTAGTAACAATATCAGCCCCCTTCCCAAGACCTGATACAGTAATGTCACTGTTGACACCAGTGTAGACAATAAAATCTAAAATATAACCCGTTCTGCAGTCACACATAACAAATGTTTTCACACCAAATCTGCTTCTCTTTGATGGAATGTATTGCTTGAATGATAATCGTCCTTTGAACAAAAGGAGCGATTCATCAATAACAACATTCTGATACGGCGAAAATGCACTCTTGAACGACGTACGCAAACTGTCAATCACACCTCTAATCTTGTAAAGTCTGTCTCCGCCGGCGTCAACGTTGTTGTCTGCGAAGTGCAGCATTCGCAAAAGTAGTAAAAATCGATCCCGAGGCATTACCTCGCTGAACACAGGAGTACGGAGCAAAAAGTCCTTTGACCAGTACTCAACAATTTTAAGTTTCTTTACCCTTGGCATTAGCATGCACAAAGCAAAAAAGCAAAAAAGTTCGTCATAATTAGTATCTGTCCAGCGGGAAAGACGAGCGCTAACAGTGTCAGGAGCATTCTCTAAAATGTTCTTGTAAAACCTGTTGCATTCATCAGCGATGCCTATAACAAGTGTTTCAGTGAAAAATAGTAAAAAAAACTCAAGCACTGAACTGTCCTTATTGACAGCCGCTTTACAGCCAGAGCTGGAATCATCAAAACCGTGTATAACCGGTCTCAAATCATTGGAAGTCCATGCCATTGAGTCGGTTTTCTGCCGTTTTGAGGGCATCTCCTCATTCTCACTGGACTCTGCTTCCGATGATGATGAGGACGCAGGACTGGCAAATAACCTCTTTTCAGTTACGCCGGTTTTTTCTTTCGATGTAGATGGTTGCATGATCTCGTCATCTTCGTCGCTCATTTGGAATTCATCTTCACTGTCACTTCGTGAAAGAAACTCCATTAATTCTTCATCTATACGAACTGGTTTCTTCGCCATTTTATAAAACAATTATGTGAAAAGCACAAATACTCTATCACAAACGCGCACAAATACTCTATCACAAACGCGCAAATACTCTATCACAAACGCGCACAAATACTCTATCACAAACGCGGGGGTATTATAAAACCAGTACACCGTAGAGATTAAAACGAACAAAACAGGCCTGTTGCTGGTGAAGCTGCCTAAACAACACATTATCAGCACACTAACGCCTGTTGAGCCTGTGAAATAGGTCATTTGGATCTAAAAATAGGTAACCTTTGTGCCCCATTCATAAACGCTTGAAAACGGCTATAGCCTTCTTCTATAGATGTTATAAACGGGTTAGCTCGTCCATAGCACCGGGGGGACAGATTACGGGAGGTGAGTCAACTCGTCAACAGCATCGTACCGCGATACTACTTAACTCGTCTATAGCCGCGAAAGGGTTAATAATATCAGTTTTACGTTTTTATCTACACATCACCGGCAGTAGTTATTATCCTACCGCATGAGCTTTGAAAATTCAGCTTCTTAATGCTTGTTGTGCCGACACATAAGCGATATAAGAAATTGGGGGGGGGGGGGGGGGGAAAGGGATTCTGTGGTGAACCTAAAATTCGTCTCGATAACACCCTCCCGTGCTACTTACATTCACCTATATGTGAAATTTATGTCAAACTATCGGAATGGACTCACGCACATGTGATTAAAGACACTTCAGACCTCTTTTTACGTTAACAAAATACCTGGGTGTTGTGATAACATTGATGTCTGTATATTACGTCTCTTTTATCACTCTCGGGTGCATAATTTTAACGCTTTTGCGAGATTACTGCAAAGTAAAACAGATTTGTCAAAATCCGCACATACCGACAGGTTTTGCTTTTCGAAATGTACAATTTCTTACATATATTGTAGTTTTGTGTTAACATTTACTCAAATTGTTCATGTGATTACTTCATTGACACCCAAGCAAAGTGCCTTAGTATATTTGTTTACACTTACATCGATGTTTTCAGTCGATTAAGCGCCATTTAAAACCACTATGTTCCACATTTTATTACCGTGGGTTAATTCTAACGCGATCTAGCTTCGATTACCTCTTCTCAGTTATATGCAAAAACATGTTTGCTAGAGACATAAGGGGACACAATTATTTCTAAAATGCGCTAAGGGAAATAACTCGCGTTATTTTTTTAAAATTATTTTTATGATTATTTTGCACAATTTACTAGATTTGTTATTTAACTTGAATGTATAATATTGAGACTGGCCTTTAATGTTATTTTCTCTAGAATTAATCACTGTCTATATGTTATTAAGTGTTTATTAATTGTGGCAATCTACCCATGTATAGAATTATTAGCCGTAATCTGGCTTCAGTTTTTTTTTCCTAAAGTTGTAACAGCGTTATGTCTCACTCGCTCGAATCTTTTCGGTCTTTTGGCGCAGATCAAAGTGTAGTATTGCCAATTTCTGCCTTTGGTCTAGCCAAAGGCCCCATTGAACAACATTATTCCCATTTCGGTGTGAATTTTAGTAGCCCCCTATCTGGGGGAAAAGGCTAATATCCGGGGTAGTGGTCCATTTCTTCGTACCCCTCAAACGACCTACCATGTGCAGACACACTCACACACACAGACACACACTGGGACTTGAACCCGGGTGCCCGATGCATATTTGGTCTACTTATCCAATGAGTATTCCACATGCCCGGGGCTTGCCTAGCTGTCTTTGAGTGGTCCCGGGGGTGGTCGGGGCGGATCGGGGAAGGGTCGGGCGCACCGGGAGACACTGCCACCCATGAACCGGAAGTAGTCAACCGGAAGTACCAAATATAACCGGAAGTGACACCGGAAGTACCCAACAATACACGCCAATTTTTCAAACATAAGGTCCGATCTGGAGTCGGTTTATGACGTCACCGATCTGGAGCCATACTCTTCATATAGTAAGATATGACCTCACAAATCTGGAGCTGCTCCAGATTTAGGGATCCATTACCACGTCCCTTACTACTAATCTCCTGTAAGGGATATGTAACTTCTTTTTTTTTAAAGTTAATATTGGCGGTTAGGTAATTTTGGCAGGTAGTTAATGTTGGCAGTTAGGTAATTTTGGTAGATAGGTAATTTTGGTAGGTATTTAATTTTGGCAGAAAGGTCATTTTGACTGTTAGGAAATGTTGGCAGTTAGGTAAATGATTGATTGATTGATTGATCAAGAAACCGACATCACAGCATTCGGGACATTCCCATAAGCGCTCCGTCCCCATCCTCAGCAACCAGCGAAGAGTTCCAACACTAATAGTTCCAGTAGCAATCTGATTATATGTCCGTCTCGCCTTTCCTCTGAGCGTCGAGTGTCGGCCAGATCCCCTCGTCACTCCTCGCTGCCTCATTCTAACCAGACTATGGTGATCCATTTGCTCCTCCGAGGTGTACACGTGCTCCCACAAGGCCGCAACCAGTTAGGTAAATTTGGCAGTTAGGTCATATTGGCAGTTAGGTAATTTTGGAAGTTAGGTAATTTTGGCAATTAGGTAATGTTGGCAGTTAGGTAATTTTGGCAGGTAGGTAATGTTGGCAGTTAAGTACTGTTGCAGATAGATAATTTTGGCAGATAGGCAATGTTGGCAGGTAGGTAGGCTGGACAGATAGGTAGGTTGATAATCAGGTAGAATGGCAGGTAGGTAAGTTGACAGGCATGTAGATTGGCAGTTAAGTAATATTGGCAGGTAGGTAGGTTGTCAGGGAGGTAATGTTGACAGGTAGATAATGTTGGCAGGTAAAGGGTTGGCAGATAGGAAATGTTGGCAGGTAGATAGGTTAGCAGGTAGGTAATATTTTCAGTTAGGTAGGTTGGCAGGCAGGTAATGTTGGAATGTAGGTAGATTTGCAGGTAGGTAATATTGGCAGGTAGGTAGGTTGGCAGGTAGGTAATGTTGACAAGTAGGTAATTATTGGCAGGTAGGTAATGTTGGAAGGTAGGTAGATTGGCAGGTAGGAAATGTTGACAGATACGCAGGTTGGCAAGTAGGTAATGTTGGCAGATAGGTAGGTTGGCAGGTAGGTAATGTAGGCAGGTAGGAATGTTGGCAGGTAGTTAGGTTGGCATGTAGGTAATGTTAGCAGGTAGGTAGGTTGGCAGGTACGTAGGTAGGCAGGTAGGTAATGTTGGCAGGTAGGTAATTTGGCAGGCAGGTAGGTTGGCAGATAGGTAATGTTGGCAGGTATGTAATGTTGGCAGGTAGGTAGATTAGTAGGTATGTAGGTTGCAGGTAGGTAATGTTACCAGGTAGGTAGGTTGGCATGTAGGTAATGTTAGCAGGTAGGTAGGTTTTCAGGTAGGTAGTCTGGCAGGTAGGTAGGTTGGCAGGTAGGTAGGTTAGCAGGTAGGAAATGTTAGCAGGTAGGTAGGTTGGCAGGTAAGTAGGTTGGTAGGTAGGTTATGTTGGCAGGTATGTAATGTTGGCAGGTAGGTTATGTTGGCAGGTAGGTTATGTTGGCAGATAGATTATGTTGGCAGATAGGTTATGTTGGCAGGTAGGTATGTTGGCAGATAGGTTATGTTGGCAGATAGGTTATGTTGGCAGATAGGTATGTTGGCAGATACGTTATGTTGGCAGGTAGGTATGTTGGTAGATAGGTTATGTTGGCAGGTAGGTATGTTGGCAGATAGGTTATGTTGGCAGATAGGTTTATGTTGGCAAGTAGGTAGGTATGTTGGCAGATAGGTTATGTTGGCAGATAGGTTATGTTGGCAGATAGGTTATTTTGGCAGATAGGTTATGTTGGCAGATAGGTTATATTGGCAGGTAGGTATGTTGGCAGGTAGGTATGTTGGCAGTAGGTATGTTGGCAGATAGGTAGGTTGGCAGGTAAGTAGGTTGGCAGGTAGGAAATGTTTGCAGGTAGGTAGGTTCGCAGGTAGGTAATGTTGGCAGGTAGGTTATGTTGGCAGGTAGGTAATGTTGGCAGATATGTTATGTTGACAGGTAGGTAGGTTGGCAGATAGGTTATGTTGGCAGATAGGTAGGTTGGCAGGTAGGAAATGTTTGCAGGTAGGTAGGTTGGCAGGTAAGTAGGTTGGCAGGTAGGAAATGTTTGCAGGTAGGTAGGTTGGCAGGTAGGTAATGTTGGCAGATAGGTTATGTTGGCAGGTAGGTAATGTTGGCAGATAGGTTGATGAGTGTATCGATGGACGGATGGATGGATATATATAGGACAGACGGACAGGTAGGCAGGTAGGTAGATAGGCAGTTAGGCATGAGACAGTCAGGAGGGCAGGTAGTCAAGGTGATAGACATATACACAGGTAGGTAGGTAGGTAGGTAGGTAGGTAGGTAGGCATGTAGGTATGTAGGTAGGTAGGGATTGAGCGAGATGGGTACTATGTAGTTAGATATGTGAGTAGGTTGGTGTGTGGATGGACATACAGACAAACAGGCAGGTAAGCAGGTAGGTAGGTAGGTAGGTAGGTAGGTAGACTAACTTACCGACTGATTGATTTATTGGTTGGTTTATTATGTGTGAGAGAGAGAGAGAGAGTGTTTGAGCGTAGATGTGTGTGTGTGTGTGTGTGCGTGAATATGTGTGTTTGTAAGAGAGAGAGAGAGAGAGAGAGAGAGAGAGAGAGAGAGAGAGAGAGAGAGAGAGAGAATATGTGTCTATAAGTGTGTCTGGTAAAGGAAGAGAACCAGTCAATATACAAAAGTGGTGGGCAAAAATCCATGGAAGATCGATTAGCAAGACATCATCGAATGAACGATAACATGGAAGATCGGATGAGCAAATCATCAACACACGAATCCACGGGATAACATAGAAGATTAGATGAGCAAGACATCAACATACGAAGTAACGGGACAACAAGGAAGTTAGATGAGCAAGACATCCACACACAAACCCACGGAACAACATGGAAGTTAGATGAGCAAGACATCAACACACAAACCCACGGAACAACATGGAAGTTAGATGAGCAAGACATCGACACACAAACCCACGGAACAACATGGAAGTTAGATGAGCAAAACATCAACACACAAACCCACGGAACAACATGGAAGTTAGATGAGCAAGACATCAACACACAAACCCACGGAACAACATGGAAGTTAGATGAGCAAGACATCAACACACAAACCCACGGAACAACATGGAAGTTAGATGAGCAAGACATCAACACACAAACCCACGGAACAACATGGAAGTTACATGAGCAAGACATCAACACATGAACCCACGGAACAACATGGAAGTTAGATGAGCAAAGACATCAACACAACAAACCCACGGAACAACATGGAAGTTAGATGAGCAAGACATCAACACATGAACCCACGGAACAACATGGAAGTTAGATGAGCAAGACATCAACACACAAACCCACGGAACAAACATGGAAGTTAGATGAGCAAGACATCAACACACAAACCCACGGAACAACATGGAAGTTAGATGAGCAAGACATCAACACACAAACCAACGGAAACAACATGGAAGTTAGATGAGCAAGACATCAACACACAAACCAACGGAACAACATGGAAGTTAGATGAGCAAGACATCAACACACAAACCAACGGAACAACATGGAAGTTAGATGAGCAAGACATCAACACACAAACCCACGGAACAACATGGAAGTTAGATGAGCAAGACATCAACACACAAACCGACGGAACAACATGAAGTTAGATGAGCAAGACATCAACACACAAACCAACGGAACAACATGGAAGTTAGATGAGCAAGACATCAACACACAAACCCACGGAACAACATGGAAGTTAGATGAGCAAGACATCAACACACGAACCCACGGAACAACATGGAAGTTAGATGAGCAAGACATCAACACACAAACCCACGGAACAACATGGAAGTTAGATGAGCAAGACATCAACACACAAACCAACGGAACAACATGGAAGTTAGATGAGCAAGACATCAACACACAAACCAACGGAACAACATGGAAGTTAGATGAGCAAGACATCAACACACAAACCCACGGAACAACATGGAAGTTAGATGAGCAAGACATCAACACACAAACCCACGGAACAACATGGAAGTTAGATGAGCAAGACATCAACACATGAACCCACGGAACAACATGGAAGTTAGATGAGCAAGACATCAACACATGAACCCACGGAACAACATGGAAGTTAGATTGAGCAAGACATCAACACACAAACCCACGGAACAACATGGAAGTTAGATGAGCAAGACATCATCACACAAACCAACGGAACAACATGGAAGTTAGATGAGCAAGACATCAACACATGAACCACGGAACAACATGGAAGTTAGATGAGCAAGACATCAACACATGAACCCACGGAACAACATGGAAGTTAGATGAGCAAGACATCAACACATGACCCACGGACAACATGGAAGTTAGATGAGCAAGACATCAACACACAAACCCACGGAACAACATGGAAGTTACATGAGCAAGACATCAACACATGAACCCACGGAACAACATGGAAGTTAGATCAGCAAGACATCAACACACGAACGGAGCTGCATGAAACAGTTAAGTATTATGCTGACTTTGACTTATCACAGATTAAGTTAGTTAGTTAGTTAGTTAGTTAGTTAGTTGGTTGGTTGGTTGGCTGGCTGGCTAGCTGGCTGGTTGGTTGGTTGGTTGGTTGGTTGGTTGGTTGGTTGCTTAGTTGCTTAGTTGGTTAGTTGGTTAGTTTAGTTAGTTAGTTAGTTAATTAGTTAGTTAGTTAGTCAGTCAGTCAGTCAGTCAGTCAGTCCGTCAGTTAGTCAGTCAGTCAGTCAGTCAGTCAGTCAGTTAGTTAGTTAGTTAGTTAGTTAGTTAGTTAGTTAGTTAGTTATTTAGTTAGTTGGTTGGTTGGTTGGTTGGTTGGTTGGTTGGATGGTTGGTTAGTTAGTTAGTTAGTTAGTTAGTTAGTTAGTTAGTTAGTTGGCTGGCTAGCTGGCTGGTTGGTTGGTTGGTTGGTTGGTTGGTTGCTTAGTTGCTTAGTTGGTTAGTTTAGTTAGTTAGTTAATTAGTTAGTCATTTAGTTAGTTAATTAGTCAGTCAGTCAGTCAGTCAGTCAGTCCGTCAGTTAGTCAGTCAGTCAGTCAGTCAGTTAGTTAGTTAGTTAGTTAGTTAGTTATTTAGTTAGTTAGTTAGTTAGTTATTTAGTTAGTTAGTTGGTTGGTATAGAATAATGGAATAATTTATTCCAGTTTATCCCAGGTTTAATTCCCATGCTCAGGGACAACATAGGAAATTAGATGGAAGGGCATCCCCATCCAGGAAAAATGGATGATGGTAGAATACCAAAGGATATCTTTTTGGTGAATTACAGATGGGTAAGAGATCTCAGGTCGGCCTCTACTACGATACAAAGATGTGTGTAAGCGCGACATGATTGATACAGGCATTGATAATGCACATTGGGAGCAAGTCGCCGCTGAACGTGTTTGCGTGGAGGGCAAATATCAGAAATGGAATAAAGTCAAAGGAGAAAAATTATTGCAAAAAAGTCACACACCAAGCGTTTGAGACGTAAGATGGTGCATGATGGTGGAAATGACCACGTGTTCACATGCACCCACTGTGAACGGACATTTACAGCGCAAATTGGCCTTATCAGTCACACTCGCTACCGCCATAGTTAAAAGTTATTATGCCTTTTTAGAGCACAAACTATCGTCTGTCAAGACGGCAAGGTGCCAATGATAGTTGGTTGGTTGATTGGTTGGTTGGTTGGTTGGTTGGATGGTTGGTTGGTTGGTTAGTTAGTTAGTTAGTTAGTTAGTTAGTTAGTTAGTTAGTTAGTTAGTTAGTTAGTCGAGGTTCCAACTTTACGGCAACGGGTCGTCCCCATTATGCTCCGTTCCTGTGCCAGTGAATATCACACAAAATGCTCCCCACTGTCCAGTGTGAATAGTGGAACAGACAGGAGTCTCGGCAATCCAACAGCCCGCACAGGTACACTGTGCATAATGCCGCCGCCAGAATGCCAACACAAAAGTCCTCCACGAAAACCACAGATCATCGTCGATGGAATCAGCAGTCACTAGAAAGACCTCATTGATCCGGGTTTTCTTACATGGCTCTGTCTCTATACGCAGGGTGACCCGCCGAAAGCGTCGCATTAAGCACGAACTCCGTAGCTCCAGCGCCGACTCCCAGGAGTCTCCTGAAAAATGCACTCGTGAACCGAAAAGGCAAACCAGTCAATTCAGCAACAGCCGGTAGCCATTGTTCCGAAAATGCAGGTCACTGTACAAACAAAAGTGGACATGTAAAAGCATTCCACGTGAATTTCACAGCTCACAGAGTCGCACCACGCACTCACTCAGTAGCAGGGCGACGGAATCATATACTACCAGTCCAACATGAGGAAAATGCGAAATGCAAACCGCAGCCACAAAGATAAATACTCCAGAGGCCGTAACGGTTCAATGTTTAACCGAAATAGAGCGAGAGAAAGCTGCACTACTTTGTGTTATTTTATAATGTAGAGAAAGAATGTTTGGAATGGCTCACCTCGCTTCAGAGGTCACAGATTGTGAGAATTGTAAGGATTTTTTGCCCTGGCCGTGCGGGTGTGCGGGTAGAAAGGGGGGGGGGGGGGGTTAACAGGCTGATAGGCTGGCAGGGAATGCACCTCTTGGTTGTAGATTACCTATGGACAACGGAGAGGTGGTTGTGCGCCTGTGGGACCAGGTGGAGAAGATGGGGGAACAAATTAAGAACCCGTATGTGGAAAGGATGAGATTGCGGGGGATTCGCAGTGGGTCTGGTGGAATTTCAAGACTGAGATGGACGATAAAGAGAACTTTCAATCAGATAGCGGTGGGAACGATTAGTAGTGTGACTCTTCGCAGGCTGTTGAACGAGGGATGGAACTCGTATAGGAATGTCCTAGTGCAGTGATGTCAGTTCTTAGCTCAACTCAAGAGCGAGAGAAGAAGAAGACAATCACTATATGATAACAATGAACAAGATGATGATCATGATGATGTCGATGTTGATGATGACAACGATGATGATAACTGAATTGTAAACTAGGATACTCAACCGTCACATCTGGGGCCTATATGACGGCCCTTGCATGTGTAGCAGGTTCCGTTATCAGAACACTCTTTGCCGAGACAGAACTCGGAGCAGTTGCTGTTACAGTCGGCGTCACCGTACTTGCCCGGAGGACACTCTGAAACAACAACATCAACGCAATGAGGACATATTACTGATTCAGTGACAAAGGATAATATATCGCCACATGTGAACCCCTGTTTGGACAGAGGGATGATACATCGCCATGCTAGGGTGATCGTATTATTTGTTTTGTTTCGTGTATCTTCTCAAAGTCTAATGCTCAGTGAATGGAAATGTGCATTATAGTAGTTCTTTTGATTGTGTACCGTGTTTGGTGCAAACCTACTTTTTGTGTGGCACTGAATCAGTTCATCCTTTTTTGACATGGCGACTGGAAACTGTGTGCGTGTGTGTGTTACCTCGATTCATGAATTTATGAAATGTTATCCTGTTTCCTTGCCACAATGCGTTAATTGGTCTTTCTTTTTTGCATGTCTTCTGCTGTTCCCACAAGTGATGTGCCTTATGCTGTTCCTACAAGTGATGTACTTTCTGTTGTTCCCGCAGGAGATGTGTTTTCTGCTGTTTCAATAAATGATGTGTTTTCTTTTGTTCCCACAAATGATATGCTTTTTGCTGTCCCCACAAGTGATTTGCTTTCTGCTATTCACACAAGTGATATGCTTTCTGCTGTTCCTACAAGTAATGTGATTTCTGTTGTTCCCACAAGTGATGTGATTTCTGTTGTTCCCACAAGTAATGAGCTTCTCGCTGTTCACACAAGTGATGTGCTTTCCGCTGTTCCCACAAATGATGTACTTTCTGCTATTCCCACAAGTGATGTGCTTTCTGCTGTTCACACAAGTGATGTGTTTTTTTTTGGTTCCCACACTTGATGTGTTTTCTGATCTTCCCACAAGTGATGTGCTTTCTGCTGTTCCCACAAGTGTTCCTATAAGTCATGTGCTTTTCGCTGGTTGTACAATTGATGTGCTTTCCGCTGGTTCCACAAGTGTTCGCAACGTGATGTGCTTACAGCTATTCCCACAAGTGATGTACTTTCTGTTGTTCCCACAAGTGATGTGCTTTCCGCGGTTCCCACAAGTGATATGCTTTCCGCTGTTCCCACAAGTGTTCCTACAGGTGATGTGCTTTCCGCTGTTCCCAGAAGTGAAGTGCTTTCCTCGGTTCCCACAAATGATGTGCTTTCTGCTGTTCCTACAAGTGATGTGCTTTCCGCGGTTCCCACAAGTGATGTGCTTTCTGCTATTCCTACAAGTGATGTACTTTTAGCTGTTCCCACAAGTGATGTGCTTTCCGCGGTTCCCACAAGTGATGTGCTTTAAGCTGCTCCCACAAGTGATTTACTTTCTGCTGTTCCCACAAGTGTTGTGCTTTCCGCGGTTCTCACAAGTGATGTGCTTTCCGCTGTTTCCACCAGTGATGTGCTTTCTACTGGTCTAATCTTACAATGTTGGTTTATTCTAAAAATGATGTTCTAATCTTACAATGTTGGTTTAATCTTACAATGTTGGTCTAATCCTACAATTTTGGTCTAATATTACACTGTTGTTATAATCTTGCTGTGTTGGTATAATCTTGCAATGTTGGTATAAACTTGCAATGTTGGTCACATCTTACAATATTGGTCTAATCTTACAATGTTGGTATTAGATTACAATATTGGTCTAATCTTACAATGTTAGTATAATCTTACAATGTTGGCCTAATCTTACAATGTTGGTCTAATCTTACAATGTTGGTCTAATCCTACAATTTTGGTCTAATATTACATTGTTGTTATAATCTTACTGTGTTGGTATAATCTTGCAATGTTGGTATAAACTTGCAATGTTGGTCACAATCTTACAATATTGGTCTAATCTTACAATGTTGGTATTAGATTACAATATTGGTCTAATCTTACAATGTTGGTATAATCTTACAATGTTGGTATAATCTTACAATGTTGGTCTAATCTTACAATGTTGGTCTAATCTTACAATGTTGGTCTAATCTTGCAATGTTGGTCTAATCTTATAATGTGGGTATAATCGTAAAAGTTTGGTCTAATTCTTACAATGTTGGTATAATCTTACAATGTTGGTATAATCTGACAATGTTGGTCTAATCTTATAATGTTGGTTTAATCTTACAAAGTAGGTGTAATCTTAGTGTGTGAAGTCAAATATATTGCTGATCTAAGTCTTACAGTATTGGTATAATGTTATCGTATTGGATTAATCTTGGAGTAATTGTTTAATCTTACAGTACTAGTTTGACCTTGCAGTATTGGTTTTAATATTAAAGTATTGCTTTAATCTTACAGAACTGGTTTTTTATCTTACAGTATTGGTTTAATCTTAGAGTGCTGATCTATTCTTACTGGAGTAAGCTACAAGCTTACAATATAAATGTGACCTACATGCGTGTAAGCTAGACCTATAGGTGTGTAAATGAGACCTATAGGTGTGTAAAGGAGGCTTATATGTGTATAAAGGAGACCTATGGAGCATATGGAGATTTTTTTATGTTGCATATACCTCACAGGACTTTGCAGTCAACACTAATTTTTCAGCTGCTGTTGATGGACTAGGCAAGTTTTACGTTCAGTAGTTTGACCATTGCTTTCTTACCGACCGGCTCACATACCCCTGTAACTTACCAGCGCGGCACGATCCGCTGCCGAATCTCGCGCAGCGGTTTTTCCCCCAGTGGATATATGGGATTACAATATGAGAAGGCTGTGGATAGACATGATCACCAACGCCACACGGCATGGACTATAATAAGATTGACAGTACACAGAGAAGAAGGCTGTGGACAGACATGATCACCAGCGCCACAGGCATAGACTATAAGAAGATTGGCAGTGCACGAGACAGGAGGCTGTGGACAGACATGATCACCAGCGCCACAGGCATAGACTATAAGAAGATTGGCAGTGCACGAGACAGGAGGCTGTGGACAGACATGATCACCAGCGCCACAGGCATAGGACTATAAGAAGATTGGGCAGTGCACGAGGACAGAAGGCTGTGGACAGACATGATCACCAGCGCCACAGGCATAGACTATAAGAAGATTGGCAGTGCACGAGACAGGAGGCTGTGGACAGACATGATCACCAGCGCCACACGGCATGAACTATAAGAAGATTGGCAGTGCACGAGACAGAAGTTTGTGGACAGACGTGATCACCATCGCCAAATGGCATGGACTAAAGGAGGAGATGTATGCATTCTAACAGTATGGTATCCGTCCATTACCCCATACGGACAACAGTCACCTTCAAATTAATAATAAACATGAATTAGGAACAGGTTTTGTCATCAAAAAAGAGTTATGGAGGAACATTCTAAACTTTAAAGCTGTAAAGACAGAATTAGTAAATTACGAATAAAAGGTAAATGTAAAAATATAACGATGATTAATGTGCATGCACCTACTGAAGAGAAAGAAGATGACGTTAAAGAAGACTTTTATCATGATCTGGAAGATGTCATTGAAGAAACCCCCAAACAGGACATCCTGATTGTGCTGGGAGACTTCAATGCAAAAATAGGTAGAGAGCAAACTCATAAAAAGTGGCCGGTATGGAAAGCCTACATACAACTTCAAATGATAATGGATGGAGAGTCATCAACCTGGCAGAAGCAAAGGACTGCAGATTAGCAGTACCAGACTACAAAGAAAGGATATACACAAAGAAACTTGGAAATCATGTGACAAGAGAACCTATAATCAAATAGATCACATTTTAATTAACAACAGAAATGCATCAAACATACAACAAGTTAGAAGTTATAGAGGAGCTGAGTGCCACAGCGACCACTTCCTCGTTGGAGCAAAATTTAAAATAAAACTTAAGAGAGCTTTCTATACTAAATTACAAAGATTACACCCAACATATAACAGAGAAAAACTACAAGAAATTACAGTCAAAGAGAAATTTACAGATGAAATAAAATGTAAACTTGAAACTCTGCAAAACCCTTTGGAGGAAAGCGTTGACCAAACTTGGTTGAACATCAAGAATACAATTCAATCTACCGCAGAAGAATGTCTCGGTGTGTTAACCACGCATAGAAAGAACAGATGGTTCAATCAAAAATGTGAAGAAGCAGTCATTAGGAAAAAGAATGCCAGACATTTATGGTTAAATGACATCAACAACATCCAAAAGGAAGAGCAATATAGAAATGAATGTAAAGAGGCTACAAAAATAGTTCGACAGCAGAAGCGAGAATATATGAGTAATATAATCAAAGATATGGAAACTAATCACCAGAAAAACGAATCCAGAAAGTTTTTTTAAAGAACTGAAGTCAATGAAACGAGGGCACCAACACAACACATATGGTTTAAAAGACAAAAATGGGAATATGATAAATACCAATGAGGAAATGTGCAACACATGGAAAGAATATTTTGTTGAATTACTAAATTGTGAAGCTCCAAGTAACACTTTCCCACAGGAAGAGGTTCTAACGTGTGAACCACAAATTGAAGAACCTGCATTTGAAGAAATCCTATATGTAATCACACGACTTAAAAACAATAAGGCAACTGGGGCTGATGGAATTGCTGCTGAATTTATAAAGGCAGGTGGCCATGCATTACATCTAAAGCTATACGAACTAATAATAAAAATCTGGAGGACAGAAGAATTACCCCATGACTGGAAAGAGTCATTATTGATACCTATCTTTAAGAAAGGAGACAAGTTCCAATGTGAAAATTATAGAGGAATATCACTACTGTCCACAAGCTATAAGATACTATCCGCAGTATTACTAAATAGACTAAAACCATATTCAGAAGACATATTAGGTGACTACCAGGCGGGTTTTAGACAAAACAGATCAACAATAGATCAGATATTTATCTTACGACAAATAGCCGAGAAAAATTGGGAATATAAAAGAGATCTCCATAACATTTTTGTGGATTTTAAAAAGGCTTATGATAGTGTCCATAGGAATAGTCTATGGAATGCTATGCAGGAATTTGGAATACCAAGGAAGTTAATCAACATGACCAGACTATGCATGGAAGATACTTATAATATAGTAACATATAAAGGCAGGAAATCAGACCCTTTCCAAATAACATCTGGCTTGAAACAGGGTGATGCACTATCGCCGCTACTCTTCAATCTGGCTCTAGAGAAAGTTGTAAGGAAGGTAAAGGAGGAATGTGATATTGGAGGAACATCCAAGCTGCTTGGTTATGCAGATGATATAGATATTATAGGGGAAAATGAACAAAAGACATTGGAAATATTGACTCACTTAAAGGAAAAAGCCCAACAGATGGGGCTGGTTATCAACCAAGATAAGACAGAATATATGGTAATTTCAAGAGAAGGAATGGCTAAAAACTCTGGCCACATACAAATAGATAATATGACCATTAAAAGAACGGAAACATACAAATACCTGGGTACAATCTTCAACTGCTCCAACATCATAAGGGAAGAAATACAAACTAGAATCAATTCTGGAAATAAGATATACTATGCACTACAACATCTACTAAAATCAAATGCGCTATCTCGTAACACCAAAATCACAATATACAAAACACTGATCAGACCAGTTGTGCTGTATGGCTCTGAAACCTGGAGTACAACGAAAGGAGACGAAGCCTTGTTACAAACCTTTGAGAACAAAGTTTTAAGACGCATCTTTGGACCCATTAGGGATACACAAAGTGGAGAGTGGAAAAGAAGAAGTAACAAAGACATTTATGATCTGTTTAAGTCCCCGCTAATCACTGGTATCATGAAGGCTAATAGACTACAATGGCTGGGGCATATAGAAAGAATGGAAGATAATAGGGAAACAAAACTCGCTTACACTCAGGAAATAAATGACCGTAGACCCCGAGGTAGACCAAGAAGACGGTGGAGAGATAATATATATATATATATATATATATATATATATATATATATATATATATATATATATATATATATATATATATATATACAGACCTACAAGCACTTGGAATCAACGACTGGCAAGAGAAGGTCAACCAGAGAGACGAATGGAGACGGAACCTCAATGGCTCGGAACGCTGAAGAAGAAGAAGAAGAAGAAGAAGAAGAAGAAGAAGAAGAAGAAGAAGAAGAAGAAGAAGAAGAAGAAGAAGAAGAAGAAGAAGAAGAAGAAGAAGAAGAAGAAGAAGAAGAAGAAGAAGAAGAAGAAGAAGAAGAAGAAGAAGAAGACGAAGAAGGTAATTACCATGGGCAGCTGCTTTTGCGGCTGATTCAAATCACAAGACTATCGTTCTGAGCCGGTGATGGACCCTAACCATAACTTCTTGAAGTTGAACGGGGTAGAGGTAATGGTGAAATCGAATCGAATATTAACAGTGACACAGACAACTTACCCCGACAATCTGGCCCTGTCCGGAGCCCCAAACACTGAGAACAGGTTCCGGTTATTTCGTCACAAGTTTGGTTGTAGCAGTATTCGGAACAAGTACGTGTACAGTTGGGTCCATACACATTGTCCACACAACCTGAAACAATCATAGAGGTTGAGGGATGGTCTTTGAATGTTGGAGGGTGGTATCCATTGACAACATGATCACGGTCAAGTATCATGTGGGCGTGTTATGTTATGTTATGTTATGTTATGTTATGCTTTGTTGTGGTATATTATGTTATGTCATGGTATGTTGTGTTGTGCTGTGTTTTGTCATGTCATGTTATGTTATGTCATGTCATGATGTGTTATGTTATGTCATGTCATGTTGTGTTATGTTACGTTATGATATGTTATATTATGTGACGTTGTGTTATGTAATGTTACGTTATGTTATGTTATATTATGTTACGTTGTGATATGCTATGTTATCACGATGGACAACCCCGCACATCGGGAAATCCCATGCGTGCTCAGTCCTCCCGTGCAGCAATCGTTGTGTCTCTACTCCCTGTTCCCATGAGGAGTTGGTTGTAATTTGTCCTCTCTTGCGCTCCTAGACAGCACTGACGTGCCTGGCCAAGTTTTCTCCCCAAACTCATGTAATCCAACTAGCGTCAGAGACGCGTCGCTACTGGCCAGCTGGGCCCGTACTGCATTGACGATGTCGGCCCTGTCCATGCTTCTTCCTGTCTGTATTGCTGCATTGTTGGCCAGTTGGTCCGCACTTTCATTGCCCTTTATCCTCGCTTATCCGGGCGTGTACATCAGGCAAGTAATATGGGGGATGACTCTCAAATGTTGTTCTCGACCCACTCAGCCCGGAGACTGCCGCTTGCGGTCGTCTGTAAGCATGTTCACTGAGTCTGATATGACGTTCGTGGGTGGCTTCTTGTCCTGGTACCCGCGAGAATTCTCTGGAGCCGGTTGTGTGTGTGTTTGCGTGTGTGTTTGCATATGTGTGTGTGTGTGTGTGTGTTTGTGTGTATGTGTGTGTACGTGTATGTCTTTGTATGTGTCTTTGTGTGTGTTTGAATGTGTATGTAAGTGTGTGCCTGTGTGGGTGCGGGTGTGTGGGTGCCTGTGTGGGTGCGGGTGTGTGTGGGTGCGGGTGTGTGTGTGTGGGGGTAGTGTGTGGGTGCGGGTGTGTGTGTGTGTGTGCGGGTGCGGGTGTGTGTGTGTGTGTGTGTGCGTGCGTGTGTGCGTGTGTGTGTGTGTGTGGAATCTGCAAAAAACTATGGAATAGGACAGAGCCTATACTCAACTAACAGCAAGCAAATGCATGTACAATGGGCACACATTCCCAACTTGGCGACAACAGTGCTTCATTGGGATAACATAAACGTTCCTGGGACAGAGAAACATAACACTCTAGAATGAAACAGAAAGAAAAAAAATTAGTTGCATATGCGTTACATGACGTTGCAATCAACCTCAGAAAGTTTTGGTTTTTTTTTTTTTTTTTTTTTTTTTTTTTTTTTTGGGGGGGGGGGGGGGGGGCGCAGTTATTTGTGATTTACTATGCAAGTTTACGTTCAGTAGTTTACCCTCTCTTCCCGAACGACCGACGCTCATACTATTATTAAAAATCAACACAAGATGGTCTACTTCTCAAGCGGATTTCGAGCACGGTGTGTGGGATTGCCAATTGTGGTCTAACTCTTAGATGCTGGCGCAGTTAGAAAGAAGAGAAGCATTCATAAAACTACACAAATAGCGCCTGAACTAGTCCGTATACAGAAAGATCATAAACAATAAAACTCATCAGACAAGGGAGATGGAGGGATTCTCCAGAATCTTAAATGGAAAAAAGAAAGCAGTAAATAGCAACTGGAAAAATTTAAAGTACGAGAGGCTTCATATGAAAACCTTAAGTGTGATAGAAATTACAATAACCATTCCATTGTTTTGTAGCCTGTCAATATTGTTGTTAAGCATGTGACATCATACTGCAGACGAACTCGGTGACGTTTAAAGATGGCTCGCCCACTTTTGACATGCACCAAAGAAGAGCAGCGTTCTGGTATTCGTTTTTTTTATTAAATCAGTGGAGGGGTGACACCTGTAGAAATTCATTGGCGAATAAAGGTCCAGTGTAGCGATGCATGCCTGTAAGTCCAGTAAGTATATGAGTGAAGTAGGAGGTTTCACAACTGTTCAGTCCAATGAAGAAGTATTCACACACGCACGCACGCACGCACGCACTGCACGCACACACACACACACACACACACACACACACACACACACACACACACACACACACAATCATTTGATGTTTTCATTTGACACCCCTTAGTAACTTCAGAGCAGAGATATAGAGGCTTGAAAACTGCAACATACATCTTGTTGAGACGGAAAACTAAAGAGAAAAACATAGTCGATGTAACAGATGTGAAGTCAGTTGTCTCAATAATGAAAGGTATAAATAATACTGCATAACTAGCAGATGTAAGAGTAGGACTACGTGAACAGAAATCTGGACGGACTATTATACAATGGATACGCTCACGCTGCAACATTGCTGCACACGAGGCGGCTGCATGATCAGTACCTATCTTTTGACATTCATCGATCGTGACCTATCAGACATTTTCCATTTACCGAAATGCAACATTTGCTTCGCATATTGTGCTCTTCCAAAATAATAGTGAAAATCACAGCTTATATCTTAACATAGAAAAAACAAAGATACAGAAAACTAATATAGAGACAGAAATATATGTTAATGAGGAAAAATTTGAGGTGGTGGAAAATTTCGAATATCATTGGTCATTAATTATGACAAACTGAGACACAATGAAAGAAATTAAAAGACGCATATCTATTGCTCTTCTAAAACTAAACCAACTGAATAAATTGTAGAGGGGGACAGATAGACCTACAAAAATTAGATTTTTAAGAAAATGCATCTTTCGCATTTCAACATACGCCTGTGATACCTGGACACTTACTAAACAAGCTGAACAACGCATAAATGTCTTTGAATATGAATGTTACGGACAGGTTCTAAGAATGTCTTGGATACAGCAAACAAACAGAACAAAAACAATGCACCCATACGACAAGATCTGAATATTGAAGATGGTTGGCTGCTGAAGACGATAAAACAACGAAAACTGAAATATGTTGGTCACTTGAAACGTCATGAAA
>JACEFZ010014208.1:0-5000 GCA_014155875.1 Cepaea nemoralis
GAAACATGCCGGTTAGACAAGCGTCACTATTGTAACTAATTGAATGAATTATTAGCATATGTTTTATGACATCGTGTACTTCATTTTTCAAATTTGTTCTACATACAAAGTGTAGTGAAACTTTACAAACACCCGGTATGAGCGCATCGGTTTTCATTTCTTCACTTTTACACGGCGCCATCCTTTGACTGAATTAACAACTGCTCTCATTTGTCCGATAAACTAGTTAACTTATATAATATTCCATCCCAAGGTAGTATCTGACTAAACACAATGAGCGAAGCTGCGAAAACCAGAAGTAGAATCGGTAAAGCTTACTAGAATATAATTCACATGTGACAAAATGGACGTTGCGGATTAGTATTCGTCAGCACATAAACAGCAAACAGCTGAAACAGCTTCATCTCTCATCTGGTTGAAGAAACCTAGGAGAGACTCTCGGATAAGTGGAACTCCGTACAGTCGTATAGCAATAAATGTCTTGGAGTCTCGTCTTCAGTTGTGCGATAACACCATCTGATAACTAGATCTACACGGAGCAGGAGACTATCGTTGATAAATTTGGTTCATTCGTTTTGGATTACTCTATGAGATAGCGGGAAGAGGCCGGCGAACAAGGCAACTACACACGATGAAAATAGGTATGTAAATTGTCTGTGTGTCTGTCTGTCTGGCAATCTGCCTGTATCTGTGTGTAGGTGGATGAAAATGTTGGTGGATGAAGCATGCATATGACGTGTGTATGTGCGTATGTGTCGCGTTATATGTGCGTGCCAGTATAAATATATATACATATGGACGGTTGCCACGTGGCAAAGGCGTTACGCACGCGGTTCGTAATTCCGCTTACCTGCGTTCGAAATATAGCTGCGACCTATTTGGCAGCAGACCGTGTCGTGTTGGGTTTTAACGTCTTGGTATGGTAGACGGTCGTTCAGAAAGCAGTGGCAAACTACTGATCATAACATTTGCCAAGACATCAACAACAGCAGTGCTGGCGTTGACAGCGATGTCCTGTACATAGGATATGCATTTATATACAAGGGGCGTCTCATAAGTCTTTAGCCTGACCATGAAGGAGTAGGCGGAGAAAATTGAAATTTGGCACATGTATAGCCCATTCAATTTGTAATAGACATATGAATTATGAATGTCCCTTCTCAGCTGGTTTTCCCGATATGGTGCATAGCACAACACACCCTATTGACCAGATCTGCAAATCCAACGGTTTGTCAGAACAATGGAGAAATCAGACGCCAGCACTGTGGGAAAACACCTACAGAAATACACAGGGAGATGGAGTCAGTGTTTGCGGAAGTCTGTCCTTCGTATGCTTCTGTAAAGAAATTGGTGTTTGCAGTTTAAGTGAGGCCGTTCCCAAGTTACTGATCTGCCAAGATCAGGATGATCGTCCTCAGGGTGCAATGATGCAAACGCTGCAAAGGTGAAGAAAATAATAGACCATGATAGGAAAATGACAATTGCAGAGATATCGGGTTCAGCAAAACTGAGTAAGAGTACAGTTTTTAGGAGTTTACACAACAGACTGAACATGAGAAAAGTGTGTGCCAGCTGGGTCCCGCCCCTGCTGATATGTGAACAGAAACAACCACGCGTTGATTGCTGTGGCCAGTTGCTCAACATGTGGTGGTCGAAAAACATGTTGACTACCATGGTGACGGTAGATGAGACTTGGATTCACCATTATGACCCAGAGTCCAAAATTGCCAGCATGCAGTGGAAAACCCCCGGATCGCCAACACATGTCAAGCCAAGAGCACAAAAATCTGCAAAACAAGTGATGCTGTCTGTTTTTTGGGACGTCAAAGGTGTCATATTGAAAGATTACATGCTTCATTGCAACACGGTTAATGGGCAGTACTATGCAGATCTCCTTACCAAACTAAGAAAGGCTGTGACCAGAAAACGAGGGATAGCGAGTACGCACATTCTGCCTTTGCTTCAAGACAACGCGCCCTCTCATAAAGTACGGCTTGTCCTGCAAACTGCCAACTATTTGAATATTGAAATTCTTCCACACCTAATATAGTCTCCAAATTTGGCTCCATCAAATTTTTTTCTTTTCCCAAATCTTAAAAATACAGCTGAAAGGAAATCGTTTTGACAGTGACGAAGATGTCATACTGGCGTGCGATAATTGGTTTAGTTGGAAAAATATGTTGTTTTATTCTAAAAGTCTTTTCAAGGTCACGCAGAGATGGCAGAAATGCATAAATTCGGATGGTGGCTACATTGAGAAGGAATAAGCACTGTGCCAAATTTCAATTGTCTCCGCCTGTTCCTTCATGGTCAGGCTAAAGACTTATGAGAAGCCCCTTGTGTGTGTGTGTGTGTGTGTGTGTGTATGTATATATATATATATAATATATATATATATATATATATATATATATATATATATATATATATATATATATATGTGTATGTGTGTGTGTGTGTGTGTGTGTGTGTGTGTTCATTCTTACTCCAAAGGATAGTAATATTCACATGTCTTTTTTATGTGTGTTTCGTGTCTGTGTGTTTGTGTGTATGTGTGTGTGTTTGTGTGTATGTGTGTGTATGTTTTTAATCGAATGTTTTCTGCGCCTTTTTCAAGATCAGAAATAAAACAAAGAAATTATATATAATGAGCAATAATGTTAATAATAAAGAGCAATTATCGTGAGAGCCATTTGAGAAAGATGCCGTTCACAGAAAGATACGTGGGTAGAAACAGAACTATCATTAAAACGGGAATTTTAAAAAAAAAAAAAATCAAGAACGCCTTGTCAGTTAAACAGTTTCATTTTTGCGCCAGATGATGCAGATGTTTCTGGAACCTCAGCTAAGTTACTCGTTTTCTATAGTTGTTTGTATATGTGTCTTTTTGTTTCCATGTGTTGACAAGGGCTTTTTAGTTGCAACGTCCATTTTATCACTTATATTTATGGTCGTGTAAAGCTCATTCCTTACTCTGGATTTACTCTGGCATTAAAAACAAACGATTTACAAGGCAAAAGAACCGACTTCATTGCACCTGGTTTTATCTCACATGGCTAGGCCTCTTTCCGCAGAGCGGCCTGCCGAAAGCGTCTTACAAAGCAAGAACTTCGTAGCTCTAGCGACGACCCCCAGGGGTCTGCGAGAACAATACACTCCAGAACCAAACGACGTAGGCAAGAAGCGAACCCATAACCTTCGGAGTGCAGAGCGGGCAGTGTGACCACTTCGTCAGGGGGGCTTCCTTGCTCGTGTATTTTTACAGCGTTACTACAGCTCAGTGCATTAAATTCCTTGTCAATAAAGGAATACAACGGTCTAGTGGTTAGTAGTCCTTGAACCTAGACAATCATGCGTGTTCAATTCTCTCAAGTTTCCCCCACTGTTTCTCCCATTCCCACTAGAGCCCTCGTTGGCGTCTATGAATGCAACTTCATAAGTCTAGCATACCAGGTTCGATGTCAGTCAATCAGGTGCCGTCTCCACAATGAAGGTTGGTTGCAATGGATCTCCAACACTGTCTATCTCTCGCCCTGATTGTACAATCTGTCAGCTTTCTGTTCGTCCATCTCTTAATGTTAACTTCCCACTTGTATCGGTGTCTACCTCTTGCTCGTTTGCTGTCAACCTTGCTCTCTCGTATGGTTTTTATAAAACTGTTATGTCCTTTAACGTGGCCGAAATATTTCGCTTGCCTCTTTTTTATTTCTTTTATCAACTCTCTTTTCATTACCAGCTTTTCCAGAACTCTGTATTTGATTGTTTTTGTTTGCATTAAATTCATCATATGATCGATGTCAGTCAGTCAATCAATCAATCATGTGCCATTCCGGAAAGCGTGGGCGGTCTTGACTCGTCATTTCATTCGATCACCAGAGTCGTGGATCAGCTCAGTGTTCCTGTCTCGACCATGCCATATGGCCAAGCCATCCAGGTATTTACTTCTCGGTCTTCCCCTTGGTCTGTTCCCTTCGATCTTGCCAGTTGTCACTAAGTTCTCCAATCTATTTCTTCTCATAACATGTCAAAAAATGTTGACTGTCTACGTCTAATTTCTCTAATCAATTTACGATTTTCATTTGTCTCCTGTAGTACTTGGTCATTGGTTTTTCTGTCTGTCCATGGTATTCTTTGCATTTTCCTCAGAAACCACATTTCTGCAGCCATCAGATGTTTTTCAGCTTGACTGCTCATTGTCCAAGCTTCACATCCATACAAAAGAACAGGCTCTATGTAGCACCTCAACACTCTTTTTCTCGTTTCAATTGACATCTTTTTATTGGTCAGTATGTTTTTCATCTTGCTAAAGGCTACTTTCGCCATGGCGATTCTTGTTCTAATCTCTTCAAGGCATCTCCCATCAGATGTTATGACTGTTCCGAGATAATTGTACCGATTCACTTGTTGAAGAATATTCCCATTTACTTGTATATTACATTGTGGTATTTCGTTCTTCCTAGTGACGACCATAATCTGTGTCTTTTTACAATTTAATTCTAACCCCAGTTGTTCACTGTGTGCAACAACCGCATCTACTAATTGTTGCAGATCCTGCTCATTGTCTGCAATATATACTGTATCATCTGCATATCTAATGTTATTGATGTTTCGTCCTCCAATGCTGATTCCATTTATATCTTCTACACTTCTGAAAATATTTTCACTGTACAGGGAAAAAATATCTGGAGACATTACACATCCCTGCCTAACACCTCTCTTAATAGGCTGATATTGTCCCACTTCATTATCAATCCTTATAGCAGCTTGTTGTTTCCATTATATGTTTTTTATTAGCCTAATGTCTTTCCCATTAATTTGTAGATCTGCAAGTATATCTACCATGTTGACATGTCTTACTCGATTGAAAGCCTTTGTGTAGTCAATAAAGCAAAGATGTATATCTTTGTTTACTTCTATAGAACGTTCAATAACTGATCGCAGCATATACACAGCATTTACTGTACCCTTTCCTTCTACAAACCCACATTGTTCTTCCCCTA
>JACEFZ010014208.1:10000-35690 GCA_014155875.1 Cepaea nemoralis
CTCTCTCTCTCTCTCTCTCTCTCTCTCTCTCTCTGTGTGTGTCAATGCTCTCTCTCTATACCATTCGCTGTCTCTCATACTCTTTTGCCTCTCTCTCTCTCTGCCTTTCTCTCTCTCTCTTGCTTTCTTTCTATATCAGTCTGTCGTAGTCTCACACTCTCTCACTCACTGTGTAACACATACTCTTTCTCTCTCTTTCTCATACTCTCCGTCACACTCTCCTCCTCTCTCTTTCCCTTACGTCGAATTCATTATGCTATTTATGTAACTGATCTATTACAATCTGATAGACATAATAGAACAGCACAAATCGATCTTCCCCCTGTGTTCAGGTAATTGATGTCAGATTGATCCAGTGTTGCGTGGCGTAATTGTTAGTGATTCTGTTTCAACCATTACACTGTCCTACGATCTAATCTGTTTATTAGAGAAGGTAGTACTCTAGATGAATGATACAAAGCTTGAGTACTGAGTACTTCACCGCGATCGCTGAGTATTTATAAAGAGAACAAGTGAGATTCTACACGAAACTAGTCTGAGTATCCTGAAAAGGTTTACTATGATAATGGTTGGTGAGATATTTCAAAACTAGTGAGTGGGGCATTTATAAAGTTGCAGTATGAATAATCTATATATCTCTTTTTTGTTATGCTATTTCTAAAGACTTCGCTGATTAATTCAGTTTCTTGTGTTAGTATCCCATTGAGCATGTTAATATATTGAAGTCTGTTCCCGAGTAGTATATTCTGTTGTTGTTGTTGTTGTTGTTGTTGTTGTTGTTGTTGTTGTTATTGTTGTTGTTGTTGTCTGTCATGTATGCCGTTGAGCGTCTTGAGGAGGAGAAAATAAAGTTCAAGAGCCTGTCACTAGCACCTTAGCTCCAATTTCCTCCGTGAATCATGAGCAGTATTTATCTAGAATCAAGTATTCTCCCTACCAGTTTGCTAGACTTGTCGTAGGTTCCTTACCTACTTAACCCTTTATATATGAAGTAGTTATTTACAAATATACAAGCTATCATTGTTGTACCAACCTTCTCTGTCAATGTTATGTTGTTTAGCCCAAGTTTTCCTAACCCAGGCTTGGTGTTAAGCGTTAGTGTAGAGGAGACTAGACTTGCGTTCTGAAGTCAGGTGTGTTGATGTGGTTGTGTTGTATGGGTGTGCTGTTTTAGTGTATGTGTATGTGTCTGTGTGTGTGCTGTTTTTTTTTCTCGTTATCTCTCTTCGAACTCAGTCGTAGTCCATATATGTGCTGCTACTTACAGTGCACTGGATTGATTTTTGCGCGCGGATTAGCCTTCCCTATTACCAGTGCCCCTCGCCATTTGGCGAATCCAGTCCGACTTGTGATATACTTGTAATTTACGTTCCTTGATGCTGACTAACCGTTGCTTTCTAGAGCTTCGCCTTGCCCTATACACCGTTGTTTTTCGTGTATATGCTATTGTTGGCAGTAGATCAGATTTCTTATTCATAATCTATTCAAACCACTTTAATTCCCTCTCAATGAGATCGAGACATAATGTTACGTGTATCGTATTTCTCATTCCATTTCTTGTGAAAACCCTAGCAGCCGTTCTCAGGCATTTCCTCTCCATTGCCCAAGCCTTACCTGATGGGATGTCCACTGGCACACAATTTAACATGAATAGAAGTGTATGAAGGAATGTGTCCTTTAACATGTATCCCCTGACTTCCATATAAACATCATTTTCTACAAGTTAGAAATATTTCTGAGTATTTCCATAAAAGCCGATGCTGTGGCTTTGGTACAGTGAATGAGTTTCACAATTCTCCGTCACACCCAAGGTTAGAAATCAGCTGCAGGCGATTCGGAAGCAGACCGCTTTGCGTTGATTTCGATGGAATGGGTATAGATGGTTCAGAAACAGCGGCAAACTAATGAACGATAAATTTCCTAGTGAATCAGAGAAAAATGTTGGGGTTGATTGTGATGTATTGTAAAGGACATGCAACTAACTTAACTTTAATAATATTGAGATGTAGATAAAGTACCTAGGATAAGTAGATAAAGTACCTAGACAAGTAGATAAAGTACTTAGAGAGTAGATAAAGTACCTAGATAAGTAGATAAAGTACCTAGACAAGTAGATAAAGTACCTATACAAGTAGATATAGTACCTACACAAGTAGATAAAGTACTTATGCAATTTATATCTCTATCTATCTATCCAACTGTCTGTCTATACGTTTCCCTGTATGTATATCCATCAATCCGCCTGTCTGTCTGTCGATCTGTCTGTCTGTCTGTCTGTCTGTCTGTCTGTCGATCTGTCTCTATAACGGTGTTCGTCCGCCTGTCCGTATGTCTGCCTGTCTATCTCCTGGCTACCTGTCTGTTCCTGCCATATCAACCTTTCTCACCACCCCACAATCAAATATAATCCTCTATATATCCGGAAATTTTTTTTTAGGAAACGAGAAATTAAATGATGTCAGGTTTGATTGCAATTAACGTTTCTGCTCAATAATAAGTGCGACGAGGAAAATAAATCATAACCGGTAAAAAGCGAAGCGACGAGTCAATCAATGAACATTCTAAACATGGGGTTAATGAGGACACAAAAAATTACTATATGTGATTACAGTCTGCGAGTCATCACCATCATCATTATCATCATTATCATCATCATTGTCATCATCATCATCATTATCATCATCATCATCATCATCATCATCATCATTATCATCATCATTATCATCATTACCATCATCATTATCATTATCATCATTAGAGGTTCAAGCAGAACGTCGCTCTCATCACGATGCGCGGAAATTACTTGATCTATTGCCATTTCTCCCGCACCATCCATCTTCATGTCCAAGTGTCTGCAATGTCCCGTGTCCACCTTCGTGCTGGTCAACCCTTTCCAGGAACTATTCCTCCATTCTTGTTCTCTAAGAGCCACTATGACGTTTAATTAGGCCAAAATATTTCAGACTCTGAGACATGGTACTGTTATTGATCCTTTTGTCTACGACGATGGTCGTTTATAATGTTATTATTGTTCTTCTTCATGGACCACGGTATTGTAAGAACGTCTCTGTAACATTAGAGCTCAAACGCCACAGTTTTTTTTTTCTCCATTAGTTATCATGAAATCGTCCACTGTCTCACATTCATATGTTGCTATAGGAAAGATGCATATTTTCAACACCTTAACTTGTGTGCCGCTATTATGCCGAAATGTGTAACTGATTACCTGCCATGGGATGATTAATCGTCGTCAGCGACTTTTCGTATCTGCCAATGGCTTATATACAGTAATTTTCTAAATGCAACCAGCTTTAAGTTAATATATAATACAACATATCTGCTACCATATTAACAACTTTTAAGTCATAACTGTAACACATCCACACTTTCCAGTTTCCAACATCTATATTTGTTTGGGCAATAGCTACTTTTTGCTTTGCACTGAATCTCCTAATCCCTTTTAATCTCTGCATTTCTGTGGCCTTCCTGCGTCTGACTTCTTGTGGACAGTGCGGGTTGTTGTTGATTAACGAGCCACGATATCCAAAGTTTGCAATGTTTTCAATTTCATCATTGTTGGTTGTGGTCTTTGGTTGGGATGCGGTTTTGTCCTTTGCAGTTTAGATTCATACTTAACTTATGTTTCTTCAAAAATGTTACTAAGATTTGACAGTACACAAGGAAATTAGGAAGATTGGATCTATAAGGACAGAAGAGTAATCAGATCAATACATCTTTAGGTTGACTGACTGAAGTCAAACGCCATCTTCATCATATGTAAATATTTCTGGCGTGAGTAGTTGAAACATGTGAAGGTGTCACAATGACTAGAGCTGACGTGGCGCGGTTATTCAGGTCATGCCGGTGCACGTGAGCGTAACATGGGTGATTGGCTGGGCTCCAGGGCACTTCCATGGAAACAAATGTTGCACAAGGGAGACATGATGATATCTATAAACAAGGATGTTGCACGGGGGAGACGGGCTGGACAAGGGAGATATGATGCTGTCTATAAACTACCGCCTGTTGCGAGGGTGAGACGGGTTGGACAAGGGAGATATGATGCTGTCTATAAACTACCGCCCGTTTCACGGGGGAGACGGGCTGGGTAAGGGAGATATGAGACTGTATATACACTACCGCCTGTTGCACGGGGGATACAGGTTTGGGAAGAGAGATATGATGCTGTCTATAAACTACCGCCTGTTGCATGGGGGAGACGGGTTGGACAAGGAAGATATGAGGCTGTTGCCAAGGAGCTAAATCTTACTGGCTCGCTTTCTCAGCCTCGATGACAGAGTCAGCAGGATCATTCATCTGACAGACTTGGTAGAATCATTCATGCGAGATCAACAATGAATGAATAGCATGTCGTCCTTGACACATCGCAATGTTTATTGTGGACGATTATCACAGCACTGACGATCACACGGTCTCGTAAACGTGGGATAACAGGTGATGAATATATTTACACTTGCTGACTACTGTTCCGTTACTTTACCAGAAGACAATCGTTCATCTGCCTAATACTGGCTACCACAATGTCTGACTAGCTTGGCTGCCCTTGACGCCTGGCGGAGAGCATTGCTGGGTCGTCTTCAAATCAGCACACTGCACTAAGCGTTGACTGGCTACACTTGGCCACACAACTGGACGAACACTTTCACTGTTGTTAAAGAATCATTGCACTAACCGTGCTTATCTTCGTTCATAACTTCAACACAAGCTTACGTCCTTCTTTCACAGCGACCCTGGCCTGACTCACTCTGGCTATCCCGGATTCACGAGAACTACCCTACTCGGGTCACGTGATACGCAACTTCTTTGAATAACCTCTCTTCGTCATTCATCATCATCATGTCTTCCGCACTGACTATCCTTGATTTATCCGTGCGTGTTAACTCTTTGTGCTCGCGTGAATTGCTCTTTACTACGGCAATTCTTCTTCTATGTTAAACCTACTCTTAATCTATCTGTTTACTGCTGTCTACCTCATATCGGCACATGGCAGCTGTCTATACACTACCACCTGTTGCACGGAGAGACAAGTTGGGCGGTGAAGACATGAATCTGTTTATAAACTACCACCTATTGCACTTGGGAGACGGGTTGGGACCACGGAGACATGATGCTGACTATAAAGTAACGCCTGTTCCACGAGGGATACAAGTTGCGGAAGGGAGATATGATGCGGTCTATAAACTACCGACTGCCGCATTGCACGAGGAAACACACATTTTATTACTACATGCGGTTTCGACTGCAGAAAACAGGGATCGAATGTGCCAAGGAAGGATCGTGGCAGAGGATGGAGTAGATGAGCACTACTAGTACTATGATCATCCGTATTCTTCAGTGATAATTGATGACAGAGAGATGGGGCACAGATGGGCATGTCGGTGATGGAAAGCAACAGCGGTAAGAAAAAGTAAAGGAAGGTTGAAGTGCTATACAGAATCTATACTGGTGGATGTATGTAAAACAAGGACAATAGACAGATAAGATGAAAGCATCTAATGGCCATACTTGTGTTTGTGTACACTGAAAGATGTGATTGATTTGGGTATCTAGACATCTCCATGGAGACACGTTTTGAGCAAGGCAGACACGGGCCTATATGCAAACGATCTCCAGATGCACAGGAAATTACAAATCTATAACTATATGCGGTTCAGACTGGCGGAATCAGGAACCCAGTTTGGCACTAGCAGGAAGGATTTGGCAGAGGACGGAGTAGATGCGTGCCTAACCTGACCTGCTACTGGGACTGCAAGTGTCTATACTCTAGTGATAACTCCTGAGCGAGATAGGGCACATGTGGGCATTCAAGTGATGGAGAACATTAACGGTAAGAAAAACTTAGTGATTGCAGTATTAAATAGAAACTAAACTGTCAATGTATGCGAAGCATGCACAATAAGCAGATAAGGTGAGAAACATCTATGGCAGTGGAAATGTGGTTTCTGGAGAAACTGCAAAGAAAGCAATAGACGGACAGAATAAAATAACGAATGAGACAGTTCTTCCGGAAACAAGCAAAAATTTTTTAATTAATTACAGAAATTAGACGTAGGCAGTTAATAGTTTTGGACACATTATGAAGAGACGTAAGCTTGAGTACTTAATGCCAGTTAAGGAATTTAATGAGCAACAGGAATGAAAAGGTGCAGAGATGAATACCTGTATAGCCTGGCCACATGGCACAATCGGAACAAAGACATAAACCAGATTAAAGACCGTTGGTGTATCATGGGGAACCATGACCACCACGACTTTAGGCATGGCACATGATGATGATGAAAGACCCACTATTAACATATTGTTAAAACGCGTTCATTGGAGCTTTTGAAAATACATGTAATGGCAGTGGAACTGTGGGTTATGAGGAAATTGCAAAGAAAACCATGGATAGAGAAACAAATGAGCAAGTCCTACCAGAAGCAGACGAAAACCGTAAACTGATTAGAGAAATTATATGCCTTTCGCGTGTTGTTTAACACACAAAATACTCGCTTGTGTAAATTTGCAGAAGCAATTATGATCAATCAACGCAAGCCAGAATTGTGCAAACAGAAAGACATGTTAGTCAGCTTAAAATTACCGTGGTAGATAAGTGACATTACTGTGCGAAATTGTGTATATTTCAACTTGAAGGATTTATCTAGTTAATTCACGTAAGTTGTGTGATTTCTGCAGTATGTACCTGACGGGATGCAGCGAAATATGCCAGGCAATAAATCGTGCAATCTATTGTTTGTGTCTTCGTTATTCAAATTCACTACGGGAAAACATTGTTTTGAAAAGAAATAATTTGGAAAACTTGGTGACAAGCCGAACGAAAGAACGAACTTTATTTTCAAAGGGTAACAAATTGGGCACGCAGGCCCCTCTTACATTCGGCCCTTCCAATCACTCATCTTTCATTCATCACTAGTGCATGATACAATCGCAAAGGAAAAAAAAAACATTAACCTCCCACGCTTATCAGCATGGTACATGCTGAATGAATTAGGGCTTTTATTCTCTGCAATTTAAAAACCCCGAAAGCTAAGACATAAACATAAGAGAAACACAAAAGGTGATGATCATCAAAATATCACTAAACCAATTTTGAATGTTACAGCGAGACACCTGAACACGTAAGTTATTATTCTTGCCTGTGGCAATTACCAACAGATGACGACAGGTGCGTGGAAGATGTAATAAAGGGAATGAAATGACTAAAGTAACATGAAAACAACGTGCAACTGTTCACATCTAAGCATGTATGTTACGAATTAAAACTAAGTGTTATGAATCGTGATGTTTATTAGTTGACTGTATGGAACAGAAACATGTGAAGTGGTGAAACAATGTGGTTGTAATACTGAAGTTGTCGAAATGTGGTGATATATAAATATTTGAAAGACAAGAAGGCAGTTCTTCTTCTTCTTTTTCTTCTTCTTCTTCTTCTTCTTCTTCTTCTTCTTCTTCTTCTTCTTCTTCTTCTTCTTCTTCTTCTTCTTCTTCTTCTTCTTCTTCTTCTTCTTCTTCTTCTTCTTCTTCTTCTTTTTGTTCCTATTTGTAAGAGATGGCGTCACTACTAGTTATGCACTTCAAAGGTCAGTATGTCCGACTTCGGCGTGCACATGTGTCAGGTTCCCTTCCTCTAGACCAGTGGTTCTCAACCGGAGGGGAATTCCCTCTTCCCCCCCCCCCCCCCACCCCCCCCCCCCCCCCCCCCGAATTTTAGAGTTTCCAGAGGTGAATTAAGATTATTTCAAGATCGCGTTAATACAAGAACCGATTACTTGATATTGTTTTCACCTTCATACTGTACAGTTCTGTATGTCTCACCCTTCTAAAATTCAATGTATAAAGTAAGTAGACCCACAAATCATGTTTTATGTGGACGTCTAGACTTGTGTTAGTATGTGCTATTAAATTTAGCTTCCATTATTACATTTACTGTGTAGGGGCGGGGGAGGGATTTTTAGGTAGGAAATACGAAAGGGGGGAATGACGTTCTGAAAATATGGTGAACGGGGGCACGGGCCAAAAAAGGTTGAGAACCACTGCTCTAGACAGATTCCATCCAAGGCAATGAGCTATATCTTCCCGTGGGTAGGTTTCCTTTCCGAAATATCGAACGAAATAGCAAGAGAAAGAACACGATTTCTCCTGGAACATTTGGCTTGTTTTTTTCCTGGTACATTTGGCTTGTTTTCTTCATGGCACATTTGGCTTGCTTTTTTCGGGCACATTTGGCTTACTTTTTCCTGGCACATTTGGCTTGCTTTTTCCTAGCACATTTGACTTGCTTTTTCCTGGCACAATTGACTTGCTTTTTTTCTGGCACATTTGCCTTGCTTTTTCCTGACACATTTGACTTGCTTTTTCCTGGCACATTCTGCTCGCTTTTTTTTTCCATGTGACGTGTATGTTTTTCCGCGTCCACCTTTGGCGTGTACACATATGGTTCGATTCCGGATATACACTGTGGATTTGATCAATATACTAAAAGAATGACATAATCTCCTCTAATCATAAGGTAGTGGAACGAAGCTCCAGCCTACTCAGACAATGACAAAAATCTCGGTGGACCCGGATACAACCTGAACACGTTAAAGTCCATCGGCCTGTGGAAACCAGAGAAAGTAGGGCAAATTTGCCGTTACTTAGTAAAAATTACAGTTAAAATGCTACCCACATAAATAGTATTCATAGATGCATGATTTGGATCCTCGCTGAGGCCACTGACTTCGTGCACTCGGCTGAAAATCTTATTGTGTGAATTATCGCAAGAGACTGAAATACTTAAATGATATAATCGTATGCAATAATAATCTTATTGTGTGAATTATCGCAAGAGACTGAAATACTTAATGATATAATCGTATGCAATAATAATGTTCCTAAATAAAACCGAACGAAACCAAATATGGCTATGTGTTTATTTGTCAGAAGATGATCGTATTAATTAAAATATTATGTATGCGTTTGTTGATTGACACACAGCGGCTGATGTGTACTTTCAATGAAAAAAAATACAGATGAGCCGCTTCAAACAATATCATAATATTTGTTGTAGACACGTCGCCCATCTTGCTGTCGCTTATTGCTTCCATTGATTCCCATCTCACATTACTGGTTGTTCGCGTCATTCTACATTTGTCGCATCGATTTCCTGTCTGTCGTTTGTAGCAGCTTCGCTACTTCCTGTCTGTAATTGATGATGTCATTTCCTGCTAGGTTTAGTCGTACGTAAACAGACGACAGTATGACGTATTCGGTTCCCACAATGACTGTATCACACTGGGAAAATGGAAACAACATGATATTATAGTGTGATACTTTGGTCGCGTCTAGCACAAGTCGCGTGATCAAGTGGTTATTCACCCGCCTCACACGCCAGTGACCCCGAGTTCGATTCTGGGTCAAGCCAGGGATATGCACTACTGACGAGCTCAAACTAGAGCGAAATTCGAATCTAGTGCTTCCAATCTGACGTGGACAAGGCCTTAGGTTCGTACCGGAATACGATCAGCGTTGCCAGTAGTGGGTTGTGATGAATCTTTAAACTCTAATCCCGAAATAACCAAATAAATCAATACATTTACTCGTATTTACCTGCGATCATATAAGCAAAGGAAATAAATAGAGACCAAAGAACGGACTTAAAAAATCTTGCAGTCCTTTGCAGGACGTTGCGACCAACCTTAGGTCAATTTTCTAGGCAATAGTCCGTTCAGTAGTTTGCCATTGCTTTATGAACGAGAAGTCAACGTTTAAGTGCAAATTAATGCCAGTGTAGGGGTTGAACCGCCTACCTCGCCATGATTTCACTGGAAGCTTAACTGAAACGGTGCCAAAGGATAATATATCGCCAGATGTGAACTCCCATTTGGACAGAAGGGCGATATAACGCCTAATTAGGGTCATCGTGTTATTTGTTTTGTTCCGTGGTATCTTCCAGAATTTCAATGCTTACACAAGGAAATTTACATTATAATATTTATTCATTTGATTGTGTTCCATGTTTGATCCAAACCTACTTTTTGTTTGGCTCTCAATCAGTTAATAACCAGTGATGTTATCCTTGCGACTATGCGGACATCTATAGAGCATACTAGGTAACATAAACATTGAAAGCTATAGACACACTGGAACCGTCGCGATCAAAATAAAATCGTGAGATATCTACATAGCATTAATGTCGGTAGTGTACAAGATAGTGGAACCATATACAAAATATGCCTCACAATTTGTAAAAGGGTCCTTTAATGTACTTAACTTTTAACTGTTTCTTTATAGTGAAATTGGTAAGAGTAATCAATATTTCATTACATTAATTAGTTCCCTTACTATGGTATAACAGAAACACGCCAAGCTTTCACTACTGGGAAAACTGCCAACAGCAATTTAATTATCTTAGCTTTGTTCTGACATGAGCCATGTATATTCGAACATGAACATGTATATTCTACTTACCTCGAATGTACTGATGGCAGTTACAGTTTAGCTGTTAGCGTGTGTGTTTCAGTTGCGTTTATTTTCATTGAAATATAACCTCGCCAGCTAGTCGATAATACCTTATTAATCATCACCCAGTGCCTTGCCAGCTGGCGTGGGCGAACAGGCTTCTCGGCCAATTGCGATCTCAGACAGCATGGATCAATTCAAGTGTGGACTTCCTTTCGTACCGTGACACAAGACAATCAAGAATTTTCTCACACTATCTTCCTCTATCTCTCTTTCTACAAATCTTTCCGTTTCTCACAACATGCTCCCGAATTTGTCTTCTATTAATGTGGCCAAAAATTATGACTGCCTCTTTCTGATGCCATTTTTGTTATTAATAGATATGTCTGAAGAATGTCTTAAACCTGAATGGGTACTCCACAGGATTTATAAAGCGCCACTGCCAACAGCCCAAACCCAAAGCAGACGTAACTACAGTCCCTAAACTCAAGGTATTCATCCAGCTAACCTTTCGAGGGGATGACGTAATGCAACGTCTACAAGACCGGCTTACTACAGCTGTAGGCCGAACATTCTGTGCGGCAACTCCAGTCATTAGATTTAAAACCGTACCGATTCCTACACCAGCAGTCAAAGAGCCTGTTCCTCTGTACGCCACAAACAATTGTATTTACCAATTCACATGTAGATGCCAGGCCGTTTACATTGGTAGAACTGAGAGACAGCTTAACAAACGGGTGTTAGAACACATACCTCAATGGGTCAACAAGATACAACACACAGGAGTTGCTAGCCTCGTGGAGCCGACACACCGGAAGCTCCCGGCGTCTTCAATAGGTAGGCACATCGTCGACAGTGGCCATGTTGTGGACAGAAACACTGCCTTTCGCGTGTTGTTTAACACACAAAATACTCGTTTGTTAAAATTTGCAGAAGCAATTATGATCTATCAACGCAAGCCAGAATTGTGCAAACAGAAAGACATGTTAGTCAGCTTAAAATTACCGTGGTAGACAATCGACATTACTGTGCGAAATTGTGTATATTTCAACTGGAAGGATTTATCTAGTTAATTCACGTAAGTTATGTGATTTCTGCAGTATGTACCTGACGAGATGCAGCGAAATATGCCAGGCAATAAATCGTGCAATCTATTGTTTGTGTCTTCGTTATTCAAATAGATATTGTGTCGAAATTCAAAATAATAAATGTTTGTTGTGGATTTGAATAATGAAGGCAAACAGTACATTGCACAATTTATTGACTGGTATATTTCGCTGCATTTCTTCACGTGTGTACTACCTAAAACAAAGTGCAATAGGAAATAAAGACGTGTAATGAATCATTTTAATTGAAATATACAAAATATATGTCAATACGTTTCAATATTACCACGTTGGTTTTAAAGAGTATTCTTGTTTCGAAAATTTAAAGAAAAGGTAAAATGATTTTCACAAAGAAACCTACATGCCTACCAAATACTACAATCAGCAATGGGGGATTTGAAAAAGTCATAAATTTTGAAAACCATGGCTCCATAATTAAAAGACATACTCATCATCATCAAGTGCCATGCCAGCTGGCGTAGGTGTTCAATTCCCTCCACATATTTAGGTGTTTAGTATTCTGGATCAATTGTGCTGCTGATAGATATTCCTCCATGCCACCGTCTCAATCCATAGAGCATCATTTTTCTTGGTCGGCCTCTTTTTCTCTCGATCTTTCCAGTTGCCACGATGTTCTCTAAAGTCTCTCTTCTCATCACACGACCAAAGAAAGCTGTTTGTCTCTTTCTTATTTTAGAGGGCATGCCATATCTAATATATGCAAATTGCTGGCACAACATATTGTATGTTATTGGTCTGTCAATATAAGCACGACCAGACAAACTAAACGTTTCTGTGTATTGGCACTTAGGTAGCGCAAAACAACCAATGCACAGCTATATATAACAGGAAGATGGAAGCTGAGGTATAATATCAAATAATAAAGTGAAAGAACATCGAAGGAGTATGGTTCACAAAAATACAGAGAGAGCATACAGAATGTAATGAAGGCTTAAAGTTCATTCTCTCAGTCAAGCTAATGTGAAGAAGACGGCTTCCAAAACCTTGAGATTATTCAGATACTAATCTTGACAAGTGCTAGATCCTTAAAAATCACAGATATTGATGGGTGTTCAAAGAATTCGAAGGAATAATCATAGATTAAAGAACACACTAGTAAGTTCAAGCAATAGACCCTTCTATACGTCTGGAGGCGTGTGGGTATTTGGTGCTAGCCTTGTATTTTTAGAAACCATCGGCACTCTATGGAAGATTTGGTCAGTATCGTGCCGGAACTGTTTACTTCCTGTTAAATTTTCTCGTACTTATTTCAGGCTGGGTCGACCTGGACAATTAGAAATAATATGTACCGATGGAGATTCACAAAGAAGACTGCCGGGAAGGCAGACGAGCGGGATACACTGGACAACAAATATTGAAAGCCATAGGACCATACCAAAACTCGAACCTTCGCCTCCAAATGACGACAGTGCCTTCCTAAAGTTTACTTCTTTATACCTGATGACAGATACTTTCAATAGCCAGATCTATAATCCATCTCAGCATATAGCTATGGAACATGGACGTAATTCGTATCTAGTCAATGGAAATAGAACCATAGGTATCGGAAATGTATATATGTCATAGATTTAAGGAAATCACCGTCTTGAGGCGCCGCTCAGTTGTCGGTCTGTCGACGTTTTCTGCCTATCGTTAGTCTCTTGTTGGAATCATTATGGTAATGGAGTATTTTTATTTTATACGAGGGGGCATTAAATGAAAAACGTAAATGTTTTTTTTTCCTTTCCTGCGAATATACTCTTGAAAAGTAAACAACAAATGTCTCATTTGTCGATGTAGCCATTATTGCGTTCAATGCAAGTACTCCAGCACCGATAAAATGCTTGCATTTCTGTAGAAAAATAATTCTCTTGGTCGCTTGTAATGCTGCTTCGCTTTGATGCATGTCAAAAGTGGGGACGGCCATCTTTAAACTGTCCTTATGACGTCACCGTCTCCGTCTGCACCGTTATGTCACGTTGTTAACACTCGTGACACCCTTAACAACAAATACATGACAGGTTACAAGTCATTGGCGTGGTTATTGTAACTGCTCTCCCATTTTTAAGATTTTGATTTGAATCCCCCCCCCCCCCCCTCATATAAGCAAAATATAGTTTAATATAACTGTCACGGAATTACTGGATATGCCGATCAGATTTATGGAGTGCCAGAGATAGTCGTTTCTGGGCTGCCGAAAACCTTTGTTGTTGAGAAAGGTTTTCCCAGATCAAACGCCAACCAAAATTCTTTGAATACGGGAGAAGGATTTCCCCTGATCAAAGAGGGACGAGTCGGCATACGTGTTTACCACGATCAGAAGAATGAGAGAAGGAGAGGTTCTCTGCACCTGGCTTCTGGCCAAGTCAGTGACGTCAGTCAAACGCACAGTTCTCAGCAGTGGAGAAAACAGTTTGCAATCAGTGTGCCAAATGGATTAAACCGAGCTGGAGTTTTAAGCTATTTCTGTTCCAATTTGGAAAAGAAACAACGGTGTCCAGTGTCGATTAACGTCAATGGAGATTTGTCTATAATGTCAATTTGTGGTTTAAATTCAGGACAGGACTAGATTACATAAGGTTCTGCTATCTGAGAACTGAAGGACAACTCAGAGGTGTGGACAATGGCAGTCACACCGAGTGCAGTTCTGCTAAATGGCCTCTGCAATGGGACACCATTCCACAAATCATAGTCTCGTCTAAACCAAGAGTGTTTATCATAAAAAGGACTAGTTTATCAGTGATTGAGTGCCCAAGACAGTTGATTTTAAGAAACTATAAACACCTCCATGGACTATGACAATAGTAGGTAGAGAGGTGGAATAGCAAAGAGACTTATTCAGTAACATTGTCCAACAAGACTGAAGGTTTTTTTTTTTTTTTTTGAGATCGTGTGTGATAGAGGGAAAGGTTCGTAAGTTACAGGATTTTAACATACATATTAGGTACATCGTGTGTTCCGGATTCATGGACAGTATTATGCCATAGTCAACATTAGTAACCAGGCATCCAGACTATCCACGAGCAACGGGAAGAAGTCGACCCCTGGCCGGAGAGACGCTTCATTTGGTGAGGTCCTTCTGAACTTGCTGTGTTGTGATGTGGTATGGCCGGACACTATGATGAAAGATCCTGAACTAACTGGATCTCATCTCGCATACACAATAGACTATACTACAGAAGGTCTATACACATACATTGCACACACGTGACACTTTTCTTCATTAAATTATTTTATCATATGTTAGAAGCCAGAGTTGTGTGGGTATGTTCTGGAGGAATATGAAGAGGGGTATTGTCCCGTGGTAAGAAGAGAGAGAGAGAGAGAGAGAGAGAGAGAGAGAGAGAGAGAGAGAGAGAGAGAGAGAGAGAGAGAGAGAGAGAGAGAGAGAGAGAGAGGATCCAGAGACTGAAGGGGTTGTGTGATACAATGATCAATTAGATTCCAAGGCTGATGATATAGAATTTAAAAAAAAAGTGTGCATGTTGATTCCTCTCACCCCAAGGACAACAGGCGACAATAACAAACACACAAACACATCGGACCGTGATTCTGAGTCTTGTATTTTAAGAACATTTAAAGAAGGCACGTCATAACCTTTAGTTCTTTCGTCTACGTCAATGAGTGCAGATCACTACCTTTAATATATTATTTCATTAGCCTGAATGCCTCTCCAAACATGTTTTGATCGATCACCCTGACGTAAGCAGTCAAAGTGTTAGTCGTTGACTTCTTTCTTGTCTGTTACCTCAGTGCCTGTGTAAAATCGTGATGTTGCATATTCTTGTGCCACCTGTTTATTTAGTACATCAGGCAGTGAAGCATGAAAGGTAACTACGCCAGGTTATCGGATTCATTCAGTTAATACAATTATATTTATTGATTGACCCACATGCAACCCAAGTGCTATGTATTATATAAAACAGCATACACATATAGATAATCGAACGCTATCAACACAGCATAACTTCATATATCATTAATTGAAGCGGATCGTATTTCACTTGCTTTGAAGCAATATGTTGTTGTCATTGAACCAACGGTTGCGTGTCAGATAGTTCACTCGACTGTCGGCTATGTAGTAGTGGGTTCACTTCTCCCTCGATACAGCATTTCTCTTCACTTCTCCCCCGAGACAGGATTTCTCTTCACTTCTCCTTCGAGACAGGATTTCTCTTCACTTCTCCCTCGAGACAGGATTTATTTTCACATCTCCCATGAGACAGAATTTCTCTTCACATCACTCTCAAGACGTGGTTTATCTTCACATCTTCCACGAGACATGATTTCTCTTCACATCACTCTAGAGACATTTCTTTTCACATCACCCTCGAGACATGGTTTCTCTTCAAATCTCCCACGAGACATGATTTTTCTTCATATCTCCCTCGAGACAGAATTTCTCTTCACATCTCCCACGAGACATGAATTTTCTTTATATCTTCCTCGAGACAGAACTTCTTTTCTTATCTCCCTCGAGACAGGATTTCTCTTCTGATCTCCCCCGAGACAGGATTTCTTTTCACATCTCCCACGAGGCAGGATATTTCATTTCGTGAGAACGCTGATGTGGGGTTGAATCAGTTACATCAAATCCTCACGGCCTGGAGAGACTGGAGGGGCAGTGAGTGACCAGAGGATCTGGCCGACACTCAGTATCAGAAGAAAGACCAGATGGACATATAGAATGGCGTCATCCATATTGGGACTTTGCAGGTTCTTGAAGATGGGAATAGAACGCCCGAGTGGTGTGATGTCTGTTGTTAACTCAACTCAACCAGTCACATGTCATGGACAGTAAGGCGCCCTAAGGCACCCTGATAATATCAGCCATTGAATGTTACAGGATCCAGATAAATATGGTTCCAATGCCTTATTCCCAATGTGCAACATGGCATGGGACCGAGGGTTCATGCAGCAAGCACTCTGCAGAAAGTCCCCACCCATACCACCGCTTATAGTTAACAGATTCATTAAAAAACAACAAGTAAGTTTGGACTAAACAAAAGTAGATTTGCACCAAACAAACAGTGGGTTTGGACCAAACACAAATGGATGACGGAAAATGGGAAGTAGAGGAGTATCACAGTTATGACTTAAAAGTTGCTAATGTGGTAGCAGGCACGTCTTATTACAACGCAATAACAACATTTCGGCGATTACACAAGCCCTTGGCAGATACGGAACGTAGCTTAAGACGATTAATCATCCCACATGACTTAAATCAGTTACGACTCTGATCTACTGCCAGTTCCCTAGCCTCATATATTTTCATGTCTAAGGTGTCTTTAATGTACCGTTCTCATCTCCGTGCTGATCGACACCTGACTCTTCTTTCAGTAACAGTGGAGCCGAGTTACAAGTTAGTGGCCTGTCCTTTACAGGTCGTTGAAATTAACCCCAACATTTATTGGCTGTTTGTAGCTTACTGGGCACTTTTAGTTCAGTCATATGCTATTACTTTCTGAACGGCCGACGTCTCATTACCACTGAGATCAGTGCACGGGGGTAACTTCCAAATAGCCCGTGAGTGATTTCGAACCCTCGCCTCGGAATGCCGGGGAATTATGACACTGCGCTTTTCACTATTCCCTAAGCCACAGATGCCGGGATAATCCACCTTGTTATATGTTGTTGTTATGATTAGTATTGTTGTTTATTACTGTTTTAATTCTTTCTGACATTATTTTATGTTTAGATTATATGAGGTGTCTCCGTGGCGAAGTGATCAAGCCGTTTGACTCAGGCTCCGAAGGTTGTGGGTTTGATTCCGGGCCGCGTCCATCGGTTGGCGAGTTAAATTTTTCGGAGACTCTTGTGGGTCGTCGCCACAGCTACGGAGGACGTGCTCTGTGCGACGCTTTCCGCGTTGCGGAAAGAGACCGAGCCATATGGTTTAGTTTAGTTTAGTCGTTTAGTCGTTGGATCAACATCACGGCACACGGGTGTAACCCATAAGTGCTCCGTTTTCCTCCTAACTCAAATTTGAGTCTGGAGACACTCAGCTCAATGCACGAACTCCGTAGCTTCGGCGAGGATCCTGAAAATACTTGGGTAGATTTTTAACTCGAAATTTTGCCCCGGGCAGCGCCGTTAGGCTACTCTTTTTCGATTTCCAACTGCCAAGGGATTTTTTACGTGCGCAATAATACACACGGGCGTCCGATCTCACTACCCAGAGACCAGGGGACATTTTATTACTGGAAGTCCACGTGAAAAAATCCCGGTCCTTCACCGGGGCCATATGGGATAAAACCCGGTGCAATGAAGTCAACCCTGTCGATTTTAAAGCGACTTTTTATATTTTTATGTCACACACACACACGCACACACACACACACACACACACACACACACACACACACACGCACTCGCGCATGGGCGCACTCGCCATGCTATGTAGCCGTCGTTCCCACGTGTCATCCACTGAGGAGGTAATTGGCCTAAACGTTGTTCTGTTAGGCTTCTCCTAGTTCCACTTATGTACACATGACGTCCAATATATGTCCGGGCACACAGGAGGTCTGTGTTTGGATTGCGTGTTAAGAATTATCCTGTGTCGAACAACGTTTGCCGGCCAAAGCGACCCGACAAGAAAATTCTGGGGGAACTGGTGAAGCATCCTGCTTGTGACTCATGACGGAATAGACGCATGGCATAGACGTTGAAGAAGAAGGTGGGGGAGGAGGGGGAGGAGAAGGTGGAGGAGGGGTAAATAAGGAAGGAAGGAAGGCAAGCAGGCAGACAGGCAGGCAGGCAGGAAGGGAGGGAGGGAGGGAAGAAGAAGAAGAAGAAGAAGAAGAAGAAGAAGAAGAAGAAGAAGAAGAAGAAGAAGAAGAAGAAGAAGAAGAAGAAGAAGAAGAAGAAGAAGGAAGAAGATGAATAAGCAAATGAAGGTAGAAGAAGAAAGAAGAAGGTGGAAGAAGAAGGGGGTGGAATAAGAAGGGGGTGGAAGAAGAAGAAGAAGAGGAAGAAGAAGAAGAAGAAGAAGAAGAAGAAGAAGAAGAAGAAGAAGAAGAAGAAGAAGAAGAAGAAGAAGAAGAAGAAGAAGAAGAAGAAGAAGAAGAAGAAGAATGAAGAAGAAGAAGTAGCAGTTGACGCATACGTGGGAGGATATGAAGGTGGAAGCACAATTGGCAGCGGAGATTGGGGATAGAGAAAAGGAGGAAGCCGATGACGGGACAGAGGAGGAAAAAGTTGAGGAGGAGAAAGAAGAAAGATAGAAACCAGAAGAAGACGATAGAATGGAGGTTGGAATACGGGAGGTGAAATTGGATGAACGATAAGAAAGGAGGAAAAGAGTGTAACATTTAGCAGATGGTGAGGAAAGGAGGATGGGAGATGAGGATGGGGACGATGGCGAAGCAAAAAGAGTGTAGGCGATATGAGCATGTGTGAAGACATTGTGGACAATCTAATAATTGTACAAACGGGCTTCAAATGAACACCTTACATTGTTGTTGTTGCTGTTGTTGTTGTTGTTGTTGTTGTTGTTGTTGTGTGTGTGTGTGTGTGTGTGTGTGTGTGCGTGTGTGCTGTGTGTGTGTGTGAGTGTATGTGTGTGTTATATATTATATTCTGGAGAAAAAAAACAACACATGTATCATGCTTCGATGTAGTCACCACTGCGTTCAGTACAAGTCCTCCAGCGCGGATAAAATGCTTGGATTCCTGTAGAAAAAGAAAAAACAGATTATCTTTTTCGCATGTGTAACTACTCATGCACCACTACTGTAGCTCTTCATCGGACCGACAGGTTTTGAAACTTCCTACTCCACTCATATGCTTGCTGGACTGACAGACATGAATCCCGTATTGGACCTTCATTCGCCTATTAATTTCTATATGTGAAAAACAAAACGTTTCTCCCTTCACTTATAAACGGATAACAGAATGCTGCGCCTCTTTGCTGCATGTCAAAAGTGGAGGCGGCCATCTTTAAAATGTCCTTATGACGTCACCGTTATCATCTGCACCGTGATGACACTCTTGACAACCTAAACAACAATATTGACAGGTTACAAGACAATGGCAGGTTATTGTACTATCTATCACACTCTTAAGGTTTTCATCTAAATTCCCCACCCCCAGTATCATATGTGTTTGTTTAAAGTTTATAAATTGTACACACACACACCTTCACACACACACACACACACATACGCACACACATACGCATACACACACACACCTTCACACACACACACACACACCTTCACACACACCTTCACACATACACACTCACACACTCACACACGTGTGTATGCTCGCGCTTGTGTAGTGTTTGGGTGTCTGTGTCTGTATTAACTAAAGACATGACTGCACTGAAATTGCCTTATACATACATCTCATCTCATCTCTCATCTCATCTTGTTCCTCTTGTACCTTGCGGTGTCGAGGTGAAGTATAAACAGCGGGAGAGTGCCCACTTATGGGCTTCACATATCGATATTCCCATGGACTTTGTTATTCCCTGCGTCCATCGTTTACGTGGTCGGCCTCTTCCTCTACTTCCCTCTGGTCTGTACATCATTTATTATACATACAATTACATGCATATAATTCATGTTTCTGGTTCTTTTCCTTGCTATTACTGACCTTCCTTTACTACAAAATTGATATCATTTCAAATTCACCTGATTGTATTGAAAACCTCGGGCCGACATTCCACAGACGAAAAACTGGGTCTTTCATGCCATTGAATACATTTCGAGGTTACAGTCTCTGAACAAATACCCCAATAAATGAACTGATTCGCAAGCTAAGGGATATGATTGTGTTGTGGTAGTATGAATAATGTTTCACAACTGCGAACACGTTATGTGTGTATTTAATCAACCTTACTTCTAGGCATTTCGTACATAAAGGGTTGGTTGGTTGGTTGGTTGGTTGGTTGGTTGGTTGGTTGGTCGGTGGGTGGGTGAGTGAGTGGGTGGGTGGGTCGGGAGGTGGGTCGGTCGGTCGGTTGGTTGGTTGGTGAGTGGGTGGGTGGGTGGGTCGGTTGGTCGGTCGGTCGGTTGGTTAGTAGTTAGTGAGCTATTTGAAAGAATGGGCTTTACTTATTAAGCTGTTTACATTCAGTTATCAGTTATCAGTTATCAGTTGGGGTATCTTCATTGCACTCCGGACAGGTCCATGGGTGCTCAGATCCTCCCCCAGCATATGCATCAGCGTCCGGTGGCTAATAGTGCCAGTTCTGTGTTGGTTGACGAGGCACCTCGTTTTCCCGATGTACCTCTCGTGTCTGACCTTGCCAATTCTTACTCCCAAGTCTTTCATCCTGGACAACGATATGGATTCACTGACGTCAAAGTCCTCTGTTCTCGTCATGTGCTATTTACATTGTTCTCCACCAACCCCTTTTACACACACACCTCCCCCCCCCCACACACACACACATTTTTGTCCTGACAGTTCTGTTCTCAATGTAGTGGCTGATGTGTCTGTACCCTCTCTCCACCTCACCCCCCCCCCCCCCCACACACACACACATACACACACACATACCACACACACATTTCTGTCCTGACAGTTCTGTTCTCAATGTAGTGGCTGATGTGTCTGTACCCTCTCTCCACCTCACCCCCCCCCACACACACACACACACATACACACACACATACACACACACACACATTTCTGTCCTGACAGTTCTGTTCTCAAGGTAGTGGCAGATCTGTCTGTAATTCCCCCCCCCCACACACACACACACACACACACACACACATACATGTTTGTCCTGACAGTTCTGTTCTCAAGGTAGTGGCAGATCTCTCTGTAATCCCCCCCCCACACACACACACACACACACACATATTTTATAGTTTTGCTTCAGTCTCCCTCCTCCATACATTTTTAATGTGTGTTTTTTTTTAAATCTACACAGGACGTTGGTGTTTTGTGTGTGTGTGTTTTTCTTCTGTAAGGCGTTCTCTATTTCCGGATGTATTGAGGTCATTTCACTCCAGTAGCTCTGTACTTTCTTCATCCTAATTATTGCGAAGTTAAGATATGTTTTTCTTTAGATGCCACATTAGTCAGTTAATTAGCAAGTTTTCCATTAAATCTTTCTACTTAAATAAGTAGACTGATAGGTTGATCAATAAAGTTTGGTTCTTCCAGATTTTTCCTTTCTTTAGGACTCGTATAAATTAGTTTCTGTCCATGCCTGTGGGACTATCCCTCTCGTCCAGTTCTAATTTAGCACTGCTAGAAGTCTTTTTGTTTGCCTTAGTTTCCTGTCCTGTTAACATTTAATTTGTTTTAAATCCTTTTTTGCTATCTTTTTTTTGTGTGCACACTTTGCCTGTTCCATCTGTTCCCTTTTCAAATTTGCCATCATACGTTCTTCTGCTAACTCTTTGTTATCATGGCATGTCATGTTTTTCGTCTTTTCGTTTTGTCGGATCATCAATATAATTTGCATTAGCATGGTATTTCAACAGTGCATGTTCAGCTTTTCACCCTATAAACATTTTTTGTTTCTGTTTTATTTAACCGTTTTTTTTTTACTGATCCGTTATTATTCGATTCGTGACATTCAATAGTTTCCATAGTTTTTATCCATCCCTGCCCACATTTTCTGTCTTTTTCCCCAACAGTCAGTCCTCTTGTTATTTGGTTTAATGATGTTTCATATTTTACTGAGGTCGCTTTTAGTGTCATGTTCGCTTTAGTTGCCTGTTCTTTGGCTGCCTTCCTTCTGGCATATTAGACTTTATTCTTCAGAAGTTGTAGTTATTCCATCCATTATGTTCACCAATGTGTGTAGATCCGTAGTCCAGTCTGTATGTTCTACAGAATGTGTAGTTCTTCAGTCCAGTATGTTCTCCAGAATGTATATAATCTTTATTCAGTATTTTCTTCATAATTTGTAGTTCTTCACTCTAGTATGTTTTCCAGATTGTGAAGATCATCTGTACAGTACGTTCTCCATAATGTGTAGTTCTTCATTCAGTATTTTCTTCAGCAAAGGGAACGGGCTCGGTAGAATCAGCTTGACTCTAGTCCGACTTTGTGAAGACACATGAAGGGTGTAGCATAGGTGGGAACGCAAGCGCAATTGAAATACCACTACTTTTATCGTTTCTTATTCAGTCTCTTTCAGTCATTGGAGATTTGTTCGCAATACACGAGCAATATCTCCGGCGGGCCTATTCACGATGGTCGCGGGATCCGCACAGTGGCAGGAGGGGAGATTTGCTCACAGCAGATGAGCAATATCTCCGGCGGGCCTTCTCCAGTTGGTCGCGGGATCCGCACGAGTCAGGCGGGGAGTCTGACGGTAGTACACGCTTACACAGGTCCAGACACTTGCTATTGACAGATGTACGTGCCCAGTGGTCCGGGCGCGTATACGACCCTTACCTGCGGGATTTGGCTGAACGCCTCTAAGTCAAGTCCCAAAGGATTAGAGTCTGGCCACCGTTCGCCTCCTGCTCGTGGGGGCGAGGTCTCGGAGGTTTGATGCTGAGCCGCCAGCGTCTGCAGCCTGCCTTGTTCCAGACGTACTGGTTACCCTTTCCTCTGGATTCAACAAGGCAAGGCCGAGAGAGGGAACATGTCGTTTGGGCACCACATGTTCTCAGAAGCTCTGCCCAGGTATTGTGAGATGGAATTTTGGCCAAATTCCAATCTACATACTTTGGTCCGTCAAGACTGCAAGGTGCCACTCATTTTCTTCAGAATGTGTAGTTTTTCATCCAGTATTCTCTTCTGAATGTGTAGTTCTTCACTCTAGTATGTTCTCTAGAATGTGTTATTCTTCAGTATAGTATGGGTTGTCTGTGATGTTAATACGTTGTATTGCAGATGGTCTTCGGTGCCACTGTTTTGCTACCATTAGCTTAATCACGGTCGGGTATCACCCGTAGCTCATAATAATCCCTACAACAAACAGCTGTAGTGTCTGAAGCCCATACATGTCTTAAATGTACATCGTTCGGCACAAGTCAGCATTGGCATGTATGGTGAATGCAGTAGTAGTAGTAGTAGTAGTAGTAGTAGTAGTAGTAGTAGTAGTAGTAGTAGTAGTAGTAGTAGTAGTAGTAGTAGTAGTAGTAGTAGTAGTAGTAGTAGTAGTAGTAGTAGTACGCTTCCAACTTCATAGCAATGGATCGCTCATAACTGCTTCATTCCTGTGCCAGCCAAAGCCACACCAAATGTTCATTACTGTCCCATGTAGACTCGCGAATGAAACAAGCCGTACTTCCCATGAAAATTAAGTTCATTGTCGAAGAAGACAGCCGTCTGAGCAAACGCCAGCAGCCGCATACGCATAATCGTGTAAGGCTGTCGCTGAAGTGTGGACAGCTAACTGTCCGCCATTTTCTGAATCTGCATTTCACAGCAAAAGTGGTCACAAACAAACAGAATTCCGATAGAAATACACAGCTTACAATGTCACACCAAGCACTCGTATCTGGGCGACGAAACTGGGTCCTACAAGTTCAAACGCCTTCGATATGCACTTACAGAAAAGTGCCCTAAAACGATCAGCCCGCCTATCTAGTTGCCACGGTAGTACAACCTTTAGCTTCGCCATTAAGAACACAGATGGAATGTGCTTGACAGAGATTAAGAGCAGCAATGCGTGAAAAATAAAGAAGATAATACAAGAAAAGAATGGAATTACAAACACATTGGTGGGGAGTGTGGTCAGTTTCACGTCGGCAACCTATACTACCCAAGACTGTTCCTAGTACATATTTAGACTGAATCAACCTGGGAGACCATGTCAATTTGTAAACCCTGCCACAGTAAGGATTCAAACTTATGTCCACCTGGCAGGCATGCTAGCATCTAGTCGATAGATTACCGCGGCTCCCTCATAAGTAATTACAAAGTAAAATTACTTTTTAAACTGTGATTTGCTCATCGTCTTTGAAACTGTGATTTGCTCATTGTCTTTTAAACTGTGATTTGCTCATTGTCATGTGTCATGGCCAATTCCGTGGCGAAGGCGTTACAGACGGAGTTCGTAATCCCACACACCCGCGTTCGAAACACAGCTATGGACGATTTGGCAGCAGACCGCCTTGCGTTGGTTTTTACGAAATGGTAAATACCTGGATGGCTTGGCCACGTGGCATGGTCGAGACAGGAACACGGAGCTGATCCACGACTCTGGTTATCGAGTGAGATGGCAGAACATAACCGCCCACGCTTATCGGCATGGTACATGTTGGATGGATGGATGGGCGCCGGTCGTTGAGAAAACATTGGCAAGCTACTGAACCTGTACTTGCCAAAAGATCACAACAGCAAAAAATGCTGATGTTGACTGCAACATCCTGTAAAGGATATGCAACTAACTAACATGTGACATGCGTATAACCGTGTTCGGTGACGGTTCACCGTCTTACACAGCTATGGTGAAATATATGTTTTGGCCCCGACAGTGCCATGTAGGGAGCCATCCAGTTGTGTATCTCTGTGCGTCCCCTTGCTCTTTTCCTATCAATCTTGCCAGTTGTCATTAAGTTTTCACTCTAATTTATCATCAATATGTACCGAAAAATATCTAGACTGCCTACTTGTAATGTCTCTTATCAATTTACTGTTTTCATATATTTCTTGATGGACTGTACCATTTTTTTTCCTTCATTGTCATTGCCATACATTAAGTACTGATAACGAATGGAGCAGTCAAGATCTTATTTCCACACCAGATGGCTTTATGAGATTAAAGTAATAACTAGTCTCTTATCGTGTAGTATTTGTTAATGTCAAACATATGTATGCTTTTTCCGGTGTGTGCTATAATTTAATGCATTGTGATATTTCGTTTATAGTTTTCCGTAGCTATTATATTTGGTGGTATTAATAGATCTTACAGTGGGCGGTGATAGTCGTTTTATAGCATATGTCGACAGTTATTGCCGCCTCAAAGAGTCTGTTCAGACAGGAAACGTTCATACATAAACTGTGCAGAGATTACTAACTACTCCTGCTAATACTAATATTACTGATACTGTATTTACTACTACTACTACTACTACTACTACTACTACTACTACTACTACTACTACTACTACTACTACTACTACTACTACTACTATTTCAACTACAACTTCTACTACTACTACTACTACTACTACTACTACTACCACTACTACTACTAC
>JACEFZ010014209.1:0-45691 GCA_014155875.1 Cepaea nemoralis
TGTGCCTAAATATGTAATTAAATTCATCATTATCAGCATCATCACTATCATCATCAGCAAGTAATCTGCCAGCTGGCGTAGGTGTTCATGTCTCTCCACAGATCTCGGTCTTTGGTGTACTGGATCAACTCTGCTGCTCATAATCCCCAATGCCACCGTCTTAATCCATCCAGCATCTTTTCTCTTGGTCTGCCTCTGCCTCTCTTCCTCTCGATCTTTCCATTTGTCACGATGTTTCCCAATGCCCCTGTTCTCATCAAACGACCAAAGAAAGCCGTTTGTCTCTCGCTTATTGAGGTACATAATTAAAGTAAATGACGTTATTTTGGAGCAAGCACCGAAATTCAGATATCTAGGCACATTGATAACATCAAATTGAAGATGCACCAATGAGATAAAGAACAGAATATGACAAGCATAAACTGCATTCTATCAAATGAACAACGTTTTATGCAATACGTCATTGTCCTTGAAAGTTAGAAAATGAGTTCTTGCATATTACATAGAACCAGTTTTAACACACGGCTGATAGTCCTGGACAATTAGTCGCTTTAAAAAAGAAGCGAATAACTGTCCAGGATTCTCAGCCGTATGTTAAAACTGGTTCTATGTAACATAGGTAAAAGTGGGTTTTAGGTTCTACTGGTAAAACTGAACAATTAGTAAATTGGCGTAAAATACCACGGAAACCTTGAAGATGAGGTTTCATAAAAGAATGCTTTAAAATTAATTAGGCAAATCAAATCAAATCAACTTTATTAGGGTCACAAATTGGGCGCGCAGGCCCGTCTTACATTCGGCCCTTCCAATCACTCGTCTTTCATCCATCAAGAGCATTATACATTTACATAGGAAGAAAAATAAACATTGTGAAATGAATGTTGTAAACATAAACAAGGCTTATTAACATGTTATGAGGCCCATCTCCCACTTATCCATACATCACCCCACCCACACACACACCCCCACCTACCCACACACACGCACACCAGGGACACATACATACCCCACCAACCGACCCATCCCCCTCGCGCACATCCTCCACCCACACACACTACCCTCATCTGATCCCCCAACCAAAACACACTCGCCACCCACAAACATTCCTCCACTAACCCACACATCCCACGCCCATCCACATCCTAACCCACACATCATCTCCCCACCCACACCTCAAACCACCCATCCCCCAGCCACATCTCCATCGACCACATATTCCCCTCCCCACGCACACAATCCCCCACCAACCCACACATCGCACATCCACTCACACATCCCCAAACCATACACACACATCCCAACCAACTGACATGTCCCCCCCCCCCCCCCCCACACACAACACACACACCATCTCCCTAACCACCCATACATCCCCAAACCACTCACACAACACCCCACCACCCACACATACAACTTCCACCCACCCACACATGCCTTAACCCAATCCCCCACCCGCACATCACATACACCCCCTACCACGCAATATTCCCAACCCACGCAGCTATAATGAGCAATGTGTACTTTTTGAGGGAAGCTGAGTCGCAAAGACAACTGATCACAAACATTAGAAAGTGACAGTTATGTGTTTTGGCCGCATTATGAGAAGACAAACATCTGAATATATAGACACCGACAAGATTTGCGGAAAGAGACATTGAGGAAAACACAGTGAAAAAGTTCTTGACAGACTTGTGTCATGGTACGGAAGGGAGTCAACATATGATTTGATCAAGCCATCGTGATTCACAATTTATGGAGAGACTTGATTGCCCACGCCAGCCAGCAAGGCAATGGATGATAATGATGATGATAAGAAACAGACAGACCGCGTCCTTTGGACATGTCATGAGAAGGGACATTGGGAAACATGGTGACAACTAGAAAGGTCAGTGACAGAGGAGGCAGACCAAGTGAAATGATGTAAGACGGATTGAGACGGCGACATGGAGGAACATGATGAACAGAGTTGATCCAGAACAATGGATCAATGGACAAAGACCGAGATCTGTGGAAAGTCATGAACGCCTACGCCAGTTGGCAGGGCACATGATGATGATGCGGTCATACGTCATCGTTCTGATCATTGACAGCATAGGAGGTCAGCAAGGCCGAATGGATAAGAGCCCTTGTTGTTAAACTTCCGATGTGCTGATGCCGAGGTAGCATGTTCAACCCCTACACGGTCAGATGGACTAAAGTGTTGACTTCTCGTCCTTGACTTGGGGACGTAAATTACAAGTACCCCAGAAGTCTGGGTGAGTTCGCCTGATGACGAGGGACACTAGTAATAGGAAAAGCTGATTCACACGCAAACATCAGACCAATGCCAAGATAGGTATTAGCAGGTTTATGGACAACTTTTGAGTTCAAAGCACTCTAACGCACAAAAAACAAACAAATGGACAGCATATTGAGTCTGGGATAATAAGGACATACAGGCGTACAACATCCCGTTTTCCTGTCTGTCCTGTAGTCTTGTGTTACTCTTCTTCTTCTGCGTTCGTCCGGAATTTTGTTTTGGATGTAACATTGTGCCTGTTTACAGCATAGCTGTGATATCTGCGCCTTTCGGCCGACACATCCGACTTCTTCAGGCATTTGCAGATCGGGCTAATCGTCCCTGGTATTGTCTTCTTCTTCTTCTTCTTCTTCTTCTTCTTCTTCTTCTTCTTCTTCTTCTTCTTCTTCTTCTTCTTCTTCTTCTTCTTCTTCTTCTTCTTCTTCTTCTTCATTCATCCGGAGTTTTTTTTTTTCCGGACGTGATTGCGTTGTGCCTGTTTACAGCAGAGCTGCGTTCTTGCGCCGTTTGACCGACACATCCGACTTCTTCGGGAATTTGTTGACCGGGTTAACCATCCCTGGTATTGTATTTGAATCCCCATAGAAAAGATTGTGAATTGATTGCAAACCTAGGTCGACTCGGCCACAACTGGGTACTACAACATGTTATGGGAAGTGAACACGACCGCCGTGGTACCGAGCATATCGTCCATCGGGTCCCTGATTGGTCTGTAAACATATGAAGCTAGCCTCATGTACTATAACAGGCCTCGGTGCGAGGGAAAGAGAATCATTGACCTGGTTAAGGAGGTCACACTGATGCCTGGGGAGAGATGTCAGATCTAGGTCAAGTGGTATTTCCGCAGGTGTTAATTTGTAGATGTTACCTGGAGTTGACTGCACACCTTATCTGGAATGTGGACACGTGGCCCCCTGGTTTCTTTCACTCGGCCCGCAGAGATCGGTGCCACTTATTATCCACACTAGCTGGTGTAACAGTCACCGAACTCTTTTCGTCTGGGACAATAAAACTAATCGGGACAGAAGGATTCACAGTAACAACTAGCAAGTAACGGAAGCTTTCACAGTACCATATGGGAGATAGATATTGAGTTGAGTTGAGTTCAGTTCAGTTGAGCTAAGAACTCAGGACATTCCCATGCGTGCTCCGTACCCCCACTTAACAGCCAGCAAAGAGTCATACTACTAATCGTTCCCATCGCTATATGATTGAAAGTTCTCCTGATCTTCCTTATCAGTTTTGAGATTCTTCCAGAACCCCTGCCGATCCACCGCAATCTCATTCTTTCCATATACGTGTTCTCAGTCTGTTCCCCCGCCTTCTCCACCTGGTCCCACAGGCGATCGACCACCCCTCCCTTGTTCATAGGTAATCTACCACCAAGAGGTGCATTCCCTGCAGATTATCAGCCTGTTCATTTCCCCGCACTCTCGCATGATCAGGACAAAACATCTATACAATTCTTACAGTCTGTGACCTCTGAAGCGAGGATAGCCATTCCACACGAAACATTCCTTTCTCCATCTTACTAAGCATACTCCTCGAGTCTATGATGAAGACAATGGATGTTGCAGTGGTCTACTCTAACCAACGGAATGAAGCTGTTACTGCTTCCACCTCCATTCTCATGCTGGAGGCGGTATGCCAGACTCTTCGTTTTCAAGCATCGTCCAGTTAGCTTTGGCGATGAAACCCCTACCACTACGTCTCTTTCTCACCACTGACCCATCGGTGTTGCTGACTATATCACCATGATGTATGCTACTCTGGATAACTTGTTGCACCTCAAACTCCGGGTGGCCCACCGCCCATTCTCTGCACTCATGACCCAGCGTTACTATTACAATGTATCAGCCTGTCATGTCTTCCGGTACTTTAATCCACTCTTTTTTCACGATTGGTGGCATCTAGATCACACTGCTGGTGTATAGATATTTCTGCCTGTTCTATCCAGGATCTGCCTCGTCTTAGTCTATGACCCTTGACCATATCCATGGCTTCACGCAGGGGGTGATCCCTATCTGCAACAACTCTCAGGTACCATTGGGCTTGAAGGACCCTATGTTGGTAGTGCCAGGATATGCCTCATGCATATAATGTATCTGTAAATATATGGCGCTTGGAACATATACCTCAACGAGCGAGAAACAGATATTTACTTAGAGTAGTCTAACACAATCGTTGACCTCATTAATGAGGTCACACCGACGCCCGGGGAGAGGTGTCAGATCTAGGTCAAGTTGTATTTCGGTAGGTGTAAATTAATTTGTAAGTGTTATCTGCCTCTAGAATTGACTGCACACCTTATCTGGAATGCGGACACACGGCCCCCTGGCTTCTTTCACTCGGCCCGCAGAGATCGGCGTAACTTATACTCTACATTAATTGGTGTAACAGTCACCGAACTCTTTCCTTCTGGGACCTCTGTTGCTTTACAATAAAGATAATCCGGGTCAGGATTAAAAGTAAGAACTAGCAAGAAATGTAAGCTACGTAAACGTAGCATCTGTGAGATGGATATTAAAAGTAGAATCTGTGACAAAACATTCAATGTCTTAAACTCCCGGTGTGCTGATATCGAGGCAGGGGTTCAACCCCTATACCGGTCAGTTTGACTAAAATGTTGATTTCTCGTTCTTAACTTGGGGACAAGAACGTCAGTCTTTCCAAGCAAGGACACAGAATCAGATGAGTACATTTAATTAGTTTAATAGTTTAATATTGTCATAGTGTGTTTCATGTAGGTTTGTGTTGGTTTGTATTTGTTTGTCCTGTGCTGATGAAGGCTTTGGCCGCAACGTCCAATTTGTCTCTTGTAGTCGTGTTTTAGTAAAGCTCACAATCTACTTCTCGTTTTTTTGGGTGATTCATTCATTAACTTGGGGACATAAATTGCAAGTATCTCACAAGTCACCAGATGGCGAGGGACACTGGTAGTAGGGAAAGCTAATCCACACGCAAAAATCAGTCCAGTGTCACTACAAGTAGTAGCACTGTATGGACTATGCTTGGGTTTAAAGCGGGCGAATGCAAAAAAAAAAAAAAAAGCAGAACTACTGTGGCAGAAATAATAAAAGAAATGAATGAACGAACGTACGAACGAACGAACGAACGAACTTTATTTTCAAAAGGTAACAAAATTGGAATATTCTTCAACAAGTGAATAGGTAAAATTATCTCGGAACAGTCATAACATCTGATGTGAGATGCCTTGAAGAGATTAGAACAAGAATCGCCATGGCGAAGGTAGCCTTTTGCGAGATGAAAAACATACTGACCAATAAGAAGATGTCAATTGAAACGAGAGAAAGACTGTTGAAGTGCTGCATAGAGCCTGTACTTTTGTATGGATGTGAAGCGTGGACAATGAGCAGTCAAGTTGAAAAACATCTGATGGCTGTGGAAATGTGGTTTCTGAGGAAAATGCAAAGAATACCATGGACAGACAGAAAAACCAATGACCAAGTCCCACAAGAAACAAATGAAGGTCGTAAACTGATTAGAGAAATTAGACTCAGACACCGAACATTTTTCGGGCATGCTATGAGAATAAATAAATTTTATAACTTGGTGACAACTAGCAAGATCGAGGGGAAGAGAACAAGGGAAATACAGAGAAGTAAACACCTGGATGACTTGGCTATGTGGCATTGTGGTGATCCACGACTCTGGTGATCGAGTGAAATAGCGAATTATGAGCGCCCACGCTTATCGGCATGACACATGATGGATGAATGGTTACTACAGTGTCTAAATGTTGTACATCGTGTGCATTTTCCGCCATCAGTACAGTGTCATCTGCATGGCATAGATTGTTTCTCTCTCTCTCTCTCTCTCTCTCTCTCTCTCTCTCTCTCTCTCTCTCTCTCTCTCTCTCTCTCTCTCTCTCTCTCTCTCTATATATATATATATATATCATTGGCACCTTGCCGTCTTGACAGACGATAGTTTGTGCTTTAAAAAGGCATAATAACTTTTAACTATGGCGGTAGCGAGTGTGACTGATAAGGCCAATTTGCGCTGTAAATGTCCGTTCACAGTGGGTGCATGTGAACACGTGGTCATTTCCACCATCATGCACCATCTTACGTCTCAAACGCTTGGTGTGTGACTTTTCTGCAATAATTTTCTCCTTTGACTTTATTCCATTTCTGATATTTGCCCTCCATGCAACACGTTCAGCGGCGACTTGCTCCCAATGTGCATTATCAATGCCTGTATCAATCATGTCCCGCTTACACACATCTTTGTATCGTAGTAGAGGCCGACCCTGAGATCTCTTACCCATCTGTAATTCACCAAAAAAGATATCCTTTGGTATTCTACCATCATCCATCCTCCTAAGATGTCCTATCCATCTAAGTCTACGAAGACTGAGCATGGAATAAACTGTCACACAACCTTATCTTTCCAATACTTCAGTATTTGTGATTTTGTCTTGCCACTTAATACCAAGAATTCTTCGCAGACACCGCATATGAAAGATGTTTAAATTGTTCTCTTGGTGTGAGTAAGTTGTCCAGGTTTCACTGCCATAGAGAAGAGTACTAAGGACACAGGCTTGATAGACAAGGACTTTTGTTTTGGCAGTATGCTTCCTGTTCTCCCAGACTCTTTTTCTTAACCTGTTCATTGTTGTTGCTGCCTTACCAATCCGGATGTTGATTTCCTGATCTAGGGATAATTTGCCATTACCACTGATCCTAGATATGTAAAATGGTCTACTATCTCTAGTTCGGCGTCGTCAATAAAGATTGATGGTACCCCATGTGCACCTTGTGACATAATCTGTGTCTTCTTTTTGCTAATTGTTAAACCAAATTCAGAACAAGCATTGGAGAATGCAGATAGTAGACATTGCAATTCTTCCTCAGAGTGGGTCGTAACTGCAGCATCATCTGCAAAAAGCAACTCTCTGATCAGTACCCTCCTAATTTTGGTCTTAGCCTTCAATCTCTGAGCATTGTAGATTACCAACGCGTAACACTCTGAGTGAGCTAAGGCAAGCTAGGAAGGATGTGCAAAAGGCTGCCAGGCAGTGTGCAAATGATATATATATATATATATATATATATATATATATATATATATATATATATATATATATATATATATATATATATATATAAGAAAGAGAGTGCTGAGGTGCCATATAGAACCTGTTTTGCTATGTGGCTGTGAATCTTGTGATATAAATGAGAAGAGATTGGAAGCAACAGAGATGTGGTTCCTTAGACGAATGTTGAGAATTCCTTGGACTGCCAAAGTAACTAACGACGAATGCCTTAAAGAGGCTGGCGAAACTAGAACATTATATACAACAATAGGAAAGAAACAAACAGCTTTGTTTGGTCATGTGATGAGAAGATTGGCGCTGGAGAACATCGTGACAACTGGAAAGATCGAGGGGAAGAGAGGCAGAGGCAGACCACGAGAAATGATGCTGGATGGATTGCGAAGGTGGCATGGGGGAATATCAACGACAGAGCTGATCCAGAAAACCAAGGACCGAGATCCGTGGGGAGTCATCAACGACTACGCCAGTCGGCACGGCACTTGATGATGATGATGATATATTTATATAATGAAAATTTGAAAAGAAAACACTCTTCTTCAATCTTGAGGTTTTGTTATGTAGAACTATTTGTTCTATTTTCCATCCAATTAATTAATTCTACTCTTCAGTAACCCCTGTGGCGAAGGAGTAGCGAGGGCGATTTAAAATCCCTCATACCTCATGCGAAATAAGCCGCATGCGATTTGGAAGTAGACCCTCCTTGTGACCATTCATACCCCCTACCTTAAGTGAAAATTGACATAAGAGTAAATGGCAATAATCTCAAACAAGTGCTTCCGTACAATTATCTCGGAACAGTCAGTACCATTTGATGGGAGGTGTCTCTTAATGAGATTAGGAGAAGAATCGCCTTGGCGAAGGTAGCCTTTTGCAAGATGAAAAACATACTGACCAATAACAAGATGTCATTTGCAACGAGAAAAAGAGTGTTGAGATTCTACATATAACCTGTTCTTTTATATGGATGTGAAGCGTGGACTATGAGCAGTCAGGCTGAAAAACATCTGATGGCTGTGGGAATGTGGTTTCTGTGGAATATGCAAAGAATACCATGGACAGACAGAAAAATCAATGAGGAAGTTCTAAAAGAGGCAAGTGAAAGCCGCAAACTGATTATAGAAATTAAATGTAGACAGTAACATATTTTGGGCATGATATGAGAAGAAAAAAACTATAGAACTTAGCAAGTGGCAAGATTGATAGGAAAAGAACAAGGGGAAGGCAGAGAAGTAAATATCTGGGTGGGTATGGACGAGACAAGAACACAGAGCTGATAAACGACTCTAGTGAACGTGTAAGATGGCGAAACATGACCGCCCACGCTTACCGGCATGGCACATATTGAATGAATGCATTTAAATTCGCTGGTTTATTCTATTTCCTAGTTCTTTAATTTTATTGACCGGGTTTATGATTTACTGAGAATTTTATTTTATTTTAAAACTTGAACTTGTACATTTAAACATTGACGAAACAACTCACCTATTTGTAACTACTTCTTCATTCACCACAGATTCACATTAAATGATATTGTTGCCACCCATACACCGCACACCACAAGTCGTAAACACGAGAAAATGTCCGAATAAAATTCCAACCGTACCGAGAACTCAGCAGGGATTGTAAGAAAGTGTTTGCCAACAAGACAACCCTGGTACAAATATATAGCTCAAGGGATATTAATTCTCGCAAGTAAACCGTCTATTTCAATAAAACCAATATCGATTACACATACTCCCGATCAATAAAAGGTCGATCTAGGGTACAAGAGCTTTACCGGTATCGATTTTTCGGGAAATGATGTGTGACACTTTCGACGGTTGTGTATTGACATGAGTGTGCGGTAAGTGATCTATGATGTTGTAACGGCTATGCTGTGTCAGATCATTGCGCTCCACGTACTGTCGTATGTTGTCTGTGTAGATACAGTTATGCCAGTTGGGATCCCCTGTGTGTTTGCCTTAGTTGACTCCAGTGCCTTCTCTAGCCTTCTGCCGTAAGCCAGGGATTGAAACCAATGTACCTCCTCAGTGAATTTAAGCCCAGAATCTACAAACAAAATGTTGCACAATTAACTGCCTGGCATATTTCATTGCAGCTCGTCAGGTGCATACTGCAGTTCTATATATCATATGAAGGAATAGATGAATAATAATTTAGCTGAAACACTTAACGCACAACATAGTCACTGGTATTGTTTGAATGTGGAACATCTGTGATCCCCACAGTAACTTTAAATATAACACAATCTGTCTGTTTGCATACAACTGGCTGGACCTGCCCAATTGTTAAGGCCTCATTACATTTGAGCAATCGTTTATTGTGCGCTGAATACAATATACGACACGCCTTTCCTTTGTTAAGGTTTCTGTGTTCACAGCCTGGAAGTCATTGTGGCAAGCCCGCTGTACTCAACCATTGTTTTGTCGTATCTATTTCGTGTGAGCTTTTCCCTTTGTTTCGGGTTTTCGCTGTCCACATCTACATACTATCTGTTCAACCAGTTTACAGTTCTCTTCTCTTGTTATATTTCATAAGTCAAACATGAAAAAACATGCAACAGATTAGTTGAGCTGAGTTGAGTTGTGTTGAGACAAGAACCGACATCACAGCACTTAGGGCATTACCACCCGTGATTCGCCCACATCTTAATCAGCCAACGAAGTGTCCCAATACTAATGATACCAACTGAAACCTGATTGTGTCCGTCTGAGCTGTCCTCAGAGAACTGAGTGTCGGACATATCCTCTGGTCACTCCCTATCGCGCTAATCTCTCCAGACCATGAGGATCTATCTGTTCAAGCACACTATACAATTAATCCCACAGAATCAAATCTCTCTGATCGTGCACCAATATCCAACCTGATGTGCAGACCCAGCCAACCTATCTGCCTGCTCGTTTCCCAACAGACCAACATGCCCTGGGAACAGATCCAACGGATATTTCCTATCTTGGACTTTTGAATTGAAGTATGCCACCTGCACGAAGCATGCCTGTCTTCAAAACCTACAATAGTTCTGATCCATTTATTATTGTTGGGAATCGGACTCCAGAACTTGGATAAGGAGATAAGGTTCACCTCTGAAGAGAAAAGAGTGGTAAACCATGAGTCTGATAAAAACATGACGAAGATCATAATCGTTTTGTGAACATTCTTTTACAGCTAGCATCCACTTATAAAACTACTGTTAAAACTCCTGTTTCAAGGACTGGAACTTTCACTCATCGAGTATGCCCTGGCAAACCTCACTGTCAGCCCTACACAAAGTGGAAGATTTAAAAAGATACAAAAAGAAGCCCTGCGAATTATTTTGGGCTGTAAGAGAGTCACCTGCTGTGCAGCGATGAGATACCTCCTTGACCTTCCGACCATAAACCACAGGATCAAGATCTGGCGGGCTCGTGCAGACTTGAAACTAAATGCAAATGAGCAGCACCGTCTGTATAAAGCTCTATTCAGAGAAAAGGGTGACAGGCTAAAGAGGGGCAAATCATGGATGGGTCGGGCGGAAGATGTCGTCAGACAGGTCTGCAGTCTCACCAGTATCAACCCCGGCAAGGAATGGGTGGCCGTGTCTCCAGCTTTTAAGTGATCTTCTTCTGCACTGTCACGATTGACATAGGGCACAACGAGCAGAATCCTGCTGCTGTCAATGCAGAGGTCCTCGCGGTCATCAGTGAACATTCAGATGATTTCGATGTGCTCATCTATACAGATGCATCTGTTATACAACAGCAGGGAAGTGCGTGGACAATCACGGCACGTTCAGCGGGCAGAACCGTTCAAAAATCCAGTGGTGCCAATTCTATGACCACGAGCAACATGATTGTCAAAGACTTAGGAGAGAGCTCAAAGCTAAGGAGAGCTAAAATAGAGCTTAGGAAGAGGACAAGTAACATAACAGTATAGGAGACCAGACAGAAGAGACACAAACGCTATAAATAGCTATAACAGGACACACTTGTGTCAACAAGGAGGGCAACAAGTACAGGTGAGCTGGGGTTACCCAAGAGACTGGGAAACCCACTTCACGAGAAGGGACCCGGTAATCCTGGTCAATACAACCAAGTGCCCAGCACGTAAACTAACGAACGCACGCTGAGCTAATTGCTCGTGGCTTAACACGACACACACAGCGGGCTCAGACAGAGACCGGACGGCGTAGGGATCAGACGTGTATCCGCTGGGGATACTTTGTTGTTGTTAAGGACAGTATAATAGTTAGGACTTCAGCTTAGCTTCAGTAGTTATAATATTAATATCATCTCCTCATTCCATCGTATCTTCATAACATACTATGATGTTTAATACCGATGTGGTATTCCGCTCGTGGAGCTATTGTATGATCAGCTCCGAATAATAATGTATCCTTTTGCAAACAATACGAGTTGTCACTTTCGTGTAGTGCAAAAGAAGGGAATCCTTGTATGCCTGTCGCAAGTGAGTTGCTGACAGGCAGGATACCATTTGGTGTCAGAACCGTGGGCTTTGAACCACCGCCAAATACCATTTGGTGTCAGAACCGTGGGCTTTGAACCACCGCCAAATACCATTTGGTGTCAGAAGTTCCTGAACCACCGCTCATTACCATTAGGCAGGATACCATTTGGTGTCAGAAGCTCCTTGGACCAACACCACGTTACCATTTGGTGTCAGAAGTTCCTGAACCACCGCTCATTACCATTAGCCAAAATACCACGTTATTATTTCTCGTGGGGCTTGAACCACCTCTAAATTTTTGCCATGTGATTGATCCTACCATTTAATAAATATAGTAAATTACCATTTGGTGTCTTTAGGATACCATTTTGAAAAGTACCACGTTATTTACCATTTTCGGAAATTCTACATAATATTATTGATATATTATCTATGTAAATTATTTGGATGAAAATGTATGAAATATAAACTGTGATTGTGTACGAATTGTAAAGTTAACCATCACTTGTAAACCATTTTGTGTGATACTATCATAATGGCAGCATTTATCACATTCAAGTTTGTACTTGTGCAAAAACAAATTCTTTTCGCACAATAGTAGGAGAATAGAGGTTAAGCTAACGTCATACAGCGCAGCTCAGTCAGAGACGATAGAAAGTGAAGACAAGACGACATTGACATTCATTGACGTTCATTTAGACTATCATACATTCACATCATTTACATTAATCATCATCATTTATATCACATTTGGAGTTTACCATCCGTTGAAACTGTAATATTTGAATTAACAACCATGTATTGCACATTACATGTTGATGTTCTATTAAACAGAGACATCAGTTATAAAAGCAAGTCGATCAGGTGTGTGTACGAAAGACAGCGGCGGAACATCCCGAGTGCCGTATTTTTCTGCAAATTAGTTGAGTATATTTTCCACTAATTTTGATAAGCATCCTTAACGACGCATCCTCTTTTTCAGCAAAATTTGTAAATAATTAACACATAATAACTGTAAAATTGTATTGGGAAAATATATTGCTATCAATTGTCAGATAACATAAAGCCTTATAATCTTTTCTTCTTCTTCTTCTTCTTCTTCTTCTTCTTCTTCTTCTTCTTCTTCTTCTTCTTCTTCTTCTTCTTCTTCTTCTTCTTCTTCTTCTTCTTCTTCTTCTTCTTCTTCTTCTTCTTCTTCTTCTTCTTCTTCTTCTTCTTCTTCTTCTTCTTCTTCTTCTTCTTCTTCTTCTTCTTCTTCTTCTTCTTCTTCTTCTTCTTCTTCTTCTTCTTCTTCTTCTTCTTCTTCTTCTTCTTCTTCTTCTTCTTCTTCTTCTTCTTCTTCAGCGTTCCGAGCCATTGAGGTTCTTTGCTGCAAATACAATCCGTCTCCATTCGTCTCTCTGGTGGACCTTCTCTTGCCAGTCGTTGATTCCAAGTGCTTGTAGGTCTGTACATGTATTATCTCTCCACCGTCTTCTTGGTCTACCTCGGGGTCTACGGTCATTTATTTCCTGAGTGTAAGCGAGTTTTGTTTCCCTATTATCTTCCATTCTTTCTATATGCCCCAGCCATTGTAGTCTATTAGCCTTCATGATACCAGTGATTAGCGGGGACTTAAACAGATCATAAATGTCTTTGTTACTTCTTCTTTTCCACTCTCCACTTTGTGTATCCCTAATGGGTCCAAAGATGCGTCTTAAAATTTTCTCAAAGGTTTGTAACAAGGCTTCGTCTCCTTTCGTTGTACTCCAGGTTTCAGAGCCATACAGCACAACTGGTCTGATCAGTGTTTTGTATATTGTGATTTTGGTGTTACGAGATAGTGCCTTTGATTTTAGTAGATGTTGTAGTGCCTTATAATGTCATCATTAAATGACTTCATCCAGGCTGGCAAAGAACTAGAATATACTGGAGAAAAACTAGAGAAATGGGCAAATGCAAGATACAAAGAAGAAACAGACAAATTGAGAGATGAGAGAGCAATGGAAAGGCAACATCAAAAAGAGATGAAGGAGTAAGAGGAAGCCACCAAACAAAAACAGTTAGATTTAGATCAAACCACTAAACAAAAGGAATTGGAAATAAAACAGAAGCAGATAGAGATGGACGATGCCACAAAACAGAAGCAAATAGAGGTAGAGTCACAAACGAAGTTAAAGATGAAAGAGATGGAGATTGACTCTAACACCCAGATAGCCTCTACTAAATTAAAAAGTCAGGAAGAACAAAATAAATTCTCTAAATATAAGGGGGTCATCAAGCCCTTCAGTCAAGGCGATTCAATATCAGCTTGGACTGAGAATGTAGAATTCCAGCTTAGAACTCAGAAAATACCATTACAAGATTGGGCAATGATCTACATGAGAAACCTCAGTGGGGAGCCATTAAAGGTCATAGAATCAATATCAACAGAACTAAGAAGTAACTATCAGTACATCCATGATAGGATTATGCAGCATTTTCTACTCGATGCTCCTTGATATCAGATCCAGTACTCACAGATAAAGCCAAAGCCAACTGAAACGTTCTTAGATTATGTTTCAAACGTCCAGAGTATATTCAATAAATGGCTTAAGGCGGCATAAGTAGGGAAGAATTTTGATAAATTACAGGACTTAATGGTGATGGATAAAGTCATATCCACCGTTCCTACTCCCTTTGCTAAGTTCCTTCAACAAGCAGACATTGAATCTATTGAACAACTCGAAAAACGGGGTTCTGCGTATTTTTCCTCAAACAGGGACATATTTAAAACATCAATACATGATACTGAGATTACTGCCTTTGTTAAAAACATACCAAGCAGGTCTTACAAGCAAAAAGAGTATCAGAAGAAAGATAAACCGTATCAGAAGCCACCTTAGTGTGTATACTGCAAATTGTTTCATCCGCAGTACTCCATGTGTGATAAGAGTCCATCTTATCCTGCGCATCTAGAAATGATGATGAAGAAGCAGGAAAACAAACGAAACTCATACAAACGTGCTGTTAAATGCTTCTTTTGTTCAAGTTATGGCCATTATAGTTCTAAGTGTTTGGGCAGGCAAAGAATGAAGGCTAGCAATGCTTTGCTCATCGATACATCATCTGACGATGAGAGTGTAGTTGATTCTGAACTTGAAAATGTATTACCATTCAATGAGTGTGAGAGTGTGAGTGCAGTTACTGATATATTAGACTTTAATAAGTGTGACACGTGTCACCAGTTTCATACGGACGGGAAACTTAAATGTGGGCATTTTGTACCATGTTCCAACGAAGATGCTAATGCAGCTTTAGCCTCCAGAGGCAATTTAAAGTTCCACGATGCACTGGTCAACGAACAACCATGCCAATGTTTACTTGATAGCGGCAGCACTTTACTTGGGGTAAAAAGAGACCTAGTTAAGCCAGAAGATTATACGGGTGAGTTTGTCAAATGCCGCACTTTCTCTGGAAACATTGAGAAATACCCGCTGGCAAAAGTACGCATAAACACCCCGTTCCTTTCCGGCACATTTACGTGCGCGATCCTGCAAAATCCCTGTACTGATTTGATTTTGGGTTGCTTGCCATCATTAAAACAATGTACTGATGACGAAATATTAGCCTGGAAACAAACAAACACGGCTAATGCTGTAACGAGGTCAGATACCCAAACACATTACACTGACCTACAAAACGAAATGTTACAGTTGTTAACACCCAGCGGTGCTAGTAACAGTGCTACTCGACAAGAATTTATCGAGGCACAACGCACCGATCAAACTATCGCACCTTATTTTAAATTGTTAGGTGAGCGAGCGAAAGTTACTAAAAATGCATCTTGGTATTTTAAAATACATAACGGAATTCTCATGCGTTATTATACAACAAATAACCATGAAATTCAGCAGACGGTGTTACCTGTAAAACACCGACAAAATGTGCTAAACATTGCACATGAGTCACCGTTTGCTGGACATTTGGCCTATGACAAAACGAGAGCCAGAATTTTGGCACACTTCTATTGGCCTAAGTTTTGTAAAGATATTAAATTATTCTGTCGATCATGTACTATTTGTCAACATTTAGTGAGAAAGGGAAAGCATGTAACAGCCGAGGTCCAGCGTTCCATTTTGGCCTCTAGACCATTCGAAAGTGTAGCGGTAGATATTGTTGGACCCCTGAATCAGGTGTCGAACAAAGGAAACCGGTTTATACTAACCCTCGTGGATCTTTGTACAAGGTGGATCGAAGCGGTGCCACTCAAATACATTACCTCCAAAGATGTGGCAAATGTATTTTTACATCTATTTTGTCGATTTGGCTTTCCTCGAACCATTTTGAGCGACCGAGGAACCCAGTTTATTTCGGCTGCTATGCAAGCCCTAACAAAATTGCTAGGAATAGAACAGCATTTCTGTAGTCCATATCACCCTGCGAGTAATGGGATTATAGAGAAGATTAACGGGGATCTAAAACACATGCTGGCGAAAGTAACAGCAGAGAACCCATCTGATTGGGACACTCTATTACCAGCAGTGCTATTTGCCCATCGAGAAATTCCGCACTCAAGTACGGGTTTCTCACCTTTCGAGTTAGTTTATGGGGCGAACCCTCGTGGACCCCTAACAATCTACCATCAGCTAATCACCAGCTCAGTAGAGAATCCAACCGCATTAACACCTTATGAGATGGTAACAGAGACACGCGATAAAATTATGAAGGCGTGTGTAATAGCCAAATCATCTTTGGAGAAAAAAGGCCAGATATACCGCGACTATGCAAACAAGGGTGCCAAAACCCTACACCTTGAACCCAATCAAAAGGTGCTACTTTTACTACCAGATAAACGTAATTTGTTACTAACATCATGGCAAGGGCCATTCAAAGTTGAACGAAAGATATCAGATGTCGATTATGAAATATCGATAAAGGTAAAATTAAAGATATTTCATATCAACATGCTGAAGCCTTATTTCTCACGACAAGAACTGATGACAGACGAACAGAGTGCACCTACACCAAGCAACCGGACTACAGACGTACACAACACAACTACACTAGGTAGGGCGACAGATGACGACGACATCGCAAACACACCTAGCCAGGAAACAGTACACACAGCTAGTACAACAACAGTACTTAATCAGACGGATGACGACGGAATAGAATTACCAGTCCCGACAGTAGACACGACAGGGACAATCGATAGCATACGTATAGAACCGAAACTTACAGACGAGCAACGACGACAACTGATAGAGTTAGTAACTGAGTACAAGGACATTTTTTCCGACATCCCAGGTAGGACAGACAGGATAGAACACTCTATTATTCTGACTGATAACACACCCATCAAATGCCGACCTTATTCCATCCCATTGAGTTACAGGGAAAATCTCGACAAGGAACTGTTAAATCTTGAGTCGAGTGGAATAATTCAGAAATCACAGTCAGAATACTCTTTTCCTATCGTCCTGGTCAGAAAAAAGGACTCGACGATTCGCCTCTGCGTCGATTATCGCCGGTTAAACAACGTGACCAAAGTCGATGCAGAGCCTATTCCATCTTGTGACGATCTTATCCTTGATATGTCAACATCACGTATCTTCTCGAAACTGGATCTCACGAAAGGTTATTGGCAGGTCCCGATGCAATCATTGTCTATTCCTTTGACAGCATTCTCAACACCTCTAGGCCTGTATGAGTGGCGCTTTCTTCCTTTCGGTCTTCGTAATGCACCAGCCACTTTTGTCCGACTCACTAGGGATCTTTTGCACGGAGTGACCAATACATCTACTTATATTGATGACATTTGCATCCATACAGCAGACTGGACAACACACTTACTGAAACTGCGACATGTCTTCGATAGATTGCGATTATTCGGTCTTACAGTGAAACCCACCAAAGTGGAGTTGGGAATGGAAGAAATTGATTTCCTAGGCCATACAATCAGCAGAGGCCAACTCAGAACAGATGAGAAAATTGTGACCAAGATTCTCAATCTAACTATGCCTACGACCAAGAAACAGGTCCGTAGTTTGCTTGGTCTGGTCAATTATTACAGCAAATTTATACCCAATTTGGCTGAAATCACCAGCGTTTTTTCTAATGTTTTAAAAGCATCTGTAAAACTTAATGTTCAGGATGCAAAGTTAATCGGTGCTTTATCAAAATTGAAACATATGTTTAGCGTTCCACCTATTTTGCGTTTGCCTAATGTCAATCTTACGTATTTCCTCCGTACAGACGCAAGTTCCATTTCCATTTCTGGTGTCTTAGGCCAGTTTTATGAAGGCAAGTTTCACCCAATAATGTACGTGAGTCGTAAGATCACCCCTGCTGAAGGAAGATACTCAGCCTCTGAATTGGAAGCTTTAAGCGTGATCTATTGTGTCAGGAAACTTCATCGATTCCTAGCGGGTACAGAGTTTGTTATCGAAACCGATAATTCGCCGCTTACTGTCATGCAAACTGGGGTTCATCGCAATAACAGGATCTACAGGTGGTCCTTAATTTTGCAAAATTATGCCTTCACTATTAAACATTTGAAGGGAAGTATGAACTCTCTGGCTGACACATTGAGCAGACCTTCTCACATTGAAATACCTGAAATACGAGAAGAGAGTGACCTTACATCACCAAAGACATTGACACTGTAATTACCTAGTGCCCTATGTGGTGATTGTGAACACTAAAGTGCGTTACCATCGCCAGTCGCTTACATCTGTGTAATATAAACTGTGTCAGCATTAATGCAATGAACAGACGCATTTGTGAATTTTCTACACCACTACCACTTATACAACCCTTGAGTGGATCGGAAAGTTAGACTTGAACCTACACCAACCAGTAGCATACCATTAGTATGAACATTACCCAGGATGAGAGCGTAAATCAGACTTTGTCTAGTTGAACTCTGTTTTCGAGGACATTCTACAGAGGACACGGCTCCAACATCACACCTGGATGTAATTAGTTAGTGTAGTTAGTTAGAAATTATATGTGATATGTATATAATATGTTTTTATAAACAGTCGCGTATAACTTCACATTTTGTGATCATATTAGAATTATTAATGTAGATTTACCATATAACTTTATTTAGGACATTTCAGAGTTATAATTTACCTACATTTAGTTAAGAACTTATTTAAGTTAACATCTACATCATATTACTTTAATTTATCACCATTTAAACATATTTAGTTAGATGAGTTAATTAAAACATCACTTACAAATTAACCCGATCATTTGGTAATTTATATTATTTCATGTAGTAAAAACACTTTAAGGTAACTAACCCATTTTTCTTAAATTGAATTAATTAGTTAGATTATTTCCCTTAGATAAATTTAGAACAGTGCACCAACTTAGAATAGATTAGTTAGATCAGTCATTACCATAGGATTGGTAGCGAGCAATCCTTTTCAATCATGTATATTTTTGTATAGATATGACAAGTGCACAAAGACAGCACAGTCATGTGGCTTGAATACCCATTTAAATTCAGCCAACCATTTAATGTACATATTTTTGGTTCATCCATGCATTATTTCTTGAACCATATTCTAATGACGACCCAATATTTTAAAACCACTTTTGAATGAAAGGTGAACGAAAGATGTGTGAATGATAGAGAGAGAATGGATTAAATTAGGAGAGTGAGAGAGATATTGCGGTATTTTTTTCACCGCACAACACGACTTGTTGTAACTTGTCTGTGTCAATCTGTGTAATCAATGTGTTGTCATTTTTTATAAGTGTGTAGTCGCCATACTTTAGTGAGAAACATAGGGAACATATTTTGAGCATCTTAAAACGGCACTGTAGACATAAATTAGCATAACACACTCATTTGTGGCTACAATAAACCGCTTTACGGCGCTCGAAAGAATACATACACGTAAATTAGAAACGCATACACATGTTAGTAAGTTAAATACACTTTAGTTTAATAGAGAACACACAACCAACCAGAAAAACAAACACATAAACTTGCATACATCATTACTTTCAAAGAACCATAACTACTCCAACAGGGGACACAATAATATCTCTAAAACCTTAGTGTAACACTTAAATATTCCTTCACAAGCGGAAGCTAAAAGGTGAAGAGTTGCACATATAGCATGTATACTAGTTGGGGCAATTATTATATGGGAGCATGAACATTTAGTGTCCATGTTTTGCACTCATAATAGAGGCAAGTTGTATGGGATTGTTAATTTTGGACAATCTGAGGACAGGCCTTATGGCATTGGATCCGGACCACACAATTCTCAGAAATATAATGACAGTTTATAGCCAACTGTACTAGTGTGATGAGCTACTCAATTAGCCAAGTGAAGTGATACAACAGTGTGACGAAGGAAAGGAGAGATCTTGTCCTATCCCCAGAAGAGAAGTAGAGAACTCACGAAGTCTTTGACAAAATTAGACAGCCAATTTTTGTAAGATTACTTGTGTTACCCCCACAACTTAAAAGTTTGTAACACAACAGGGGAGGAAGGAGAGCCTGTCAAAGACTTAGGAGAGAGCTCAAAGCTAAGGAGAGCTAAAATAGAGCTTAGGAAGAGGACAAGTAACATAACAGTATAGGAGACCAGACAGAAGAGACACAAACGCTATAAATAGCTATAACGGGACACACTTGTGTCAACAAGGAGGGCAACAAGTACAGGTGAGCTTGGGTTACCCAAGAGACTGGGAAACCCACTTCACGAGAAGGGACCCGGTAATCCTGGTCAATACAACCAAGTGCCCAGCACGTAAACTAACGAACGCACGCTGAGCTAAATTGCTCGTGGCTGAACACGCCACGTACAGCGGGCTCAGACAGAGACCGGACGGCGTAGGGATCAGACGTGTATCCGCTGGGGATACTTTGTTGTTGTTAAGGACAGTATAATAGTTAGGACTTCAGCTTAGCTTCAGTAGTTATAATATTAATATCATCTCCTCATTCCATCTTATCTTCATAACATACTATGATGTTTAATACCGATGTGGTATTCCGCTCGTGGAGCTATTGTATGATCAGCTCCGAATAAAAATGTATCCTTTTGCAAACAATACGAGTTGTCATTTTCGTGTAGTGCAAAAGAAGGGAATCCTTGTATGCCTGTCGCAAGTGAGTTGCTGACAATGATGATGGAGGTGGTGGCAGTTACACAGGCTTTCATATGGCTGGAATCACAGAGCTATATCGACATTTGTGTGCTAAGTGATTCATTGAGCATGATCCGAAAGATCAAGATGGGTTCTGTACGCAAACAGTGGACTGAATCGCTACTGAGGTCTGTTGTTCATAGAATTGCCTTCATCTTCGTTCCATGACATACGGGAGGTGATGGAAAGAACGAGCTGATAAACTTGCTGGCTCTGTATCCCCAACACATGACCAGCCCATGGATAGTACTGATATTATTAATGCCATTCGAGAGATGTCGAGAGCGGTGGACTTTGACGACAATAAATCCACTTCGTTGTCCAGAATGAGAGGCATTGAAGTTAGAACTGTCAAGGCAAGACACGAGATGCATCGGGAAAACCAGGAGCTTCGACAACCAACGCAGATCTGGTGCTATTAGCCACTGTGCTAAACATTCTGTTTCAGTCATGTAAAACGTCTGTCAATCAATGATTAAGTATTGATGTTCAGAATATATAAAATATCATGAACTTTCTCCGCCATTTAATCGGTATCGATCAACAATGAACTATCTTTATTAATCAATTACCAATCACTTCTATTAATAACTCAATCATAATAGATATTAGGTTAAGCAACCAGAAAATGCATATGCCAGTCAATGCTTCAATGGTCAGTCGTAACATGCACATACGAGTCAATGAGTGAATGGTAAAATATGAGTGTAATACAATGAAACAATCAGTCGTAAAATGAACATCCAAGTAAATTCAATCAATAGTACAATTTTTTTTCCCCACGTTTCCATCCTGTTTCAGGATATTGCGGTCAACACCAGCATCTTTCAGCTGCATGTTGATTCCTAGGCTAGATTACGCTCATCAGCACGCCACGACTTTCTGAGGAAATAGTACAATATAATTTCAATAAATTAGTAAAGCAATCAATCGGGTATGAAACGAGAAGAGGAGTAAAGCTACGATGTTGTAGGATCGAAGAAGAAGTGGAGGAGCAGGTGGAGAGGATGATAAGAAGAAGGCCGATAATGAAGAAGAAGAAGAAGAAGAAGAAGAAGAAGAAGAAGAAGAAGAAGAAGAAGAAGAAGAAGAAGAAGAAGAAGAAGAAGAAACATTAATGAAAAATATACATTCCAATCAATCAGTCCTGCTCTCATTAATAGTAAAATATATGCAGAAAATCATTTTTACTCTATATAAACATTCGGCCTATGGGGAAAGACATTTACAAGAAAGAAACACAGCATTATTTGGTCAAGTGATGAGAAGAGAGGCATTGGAGAACAATGAGACAACTGGAAAGATCAAGGTGAAGAGAGACAGAGGCTGACCCAAAGAAATTATGCTGAATGAACGGTAGTCAAAATCGCATCATTCAGGTGGGTACAATAATAATTAGATTCAGATTATTGAAATGGGTTCAGCTGTCTAAAAGTCGGATCACTTAAGCGGGTTCAACGGTCTCAGTTTCGGATCACTCAAGTGGGTTCAACTGCCTCAAAAACGTATCACTCAAGTGGGTTTAACTATCTCAGATTCGGATCACTCAAATGGGTTCAATTATACCAGAGTCGGATCACTCAAGTGGGTTCAACTGCCTCAAAAACGTATCACTCAAGTGGGTTTAACTGTCTCAGAGTCGGATCATTCAAATGGGTTAAACCGTCTCAAATTTGCATCATTCAAGTGTGTTCAATTGTCTAAAAGACGGATCACACAAGCGGGTTCAGCTGTCTCAAATTCGTATCACTCAAGTGGGTTCAACTGTCTCAAATTCGCATCACTCAAGTTGGTTCAACTATCTCAAATTCGCATCACTCAAGTGGGTTCAACTGATTCAGTTAAGGTTTGGACGAAACATGGCACACAATGAGATGCACAATTATTATAATATAAATGTCCCTTTCCTGAGCCTTAAAATTGTGGACGATCAGCAAAACGAAACACATAACACGATGAACCTAGCACAGCGATGTGTCGTCTTTCTGTCCAAATGGGAGGTCAAATTTGGCGATCTATTATCCTTCGACACTTAATCTGTTCAGAATTAACAACGCCTATGTCGCTTTGCAACAATGTTGTGTTGTCTCGATACTCCAAGGGAGTTCATAAGTAAAAATGCATGTATTGTTTGGTGTTCGTAAGAAGTAGTAGAAATAAATCGGTTGTTTGAGAGGTGCCTGGTTGGTCTTGCGTTGAAGTACACTTGTTCATGTAGTGAAGCTCTGTCGGCATTTGTAGTTCATAGGTTCAAATCCCGGTCGATAACTATAGCTTTCAGTTGTTATGTTGTCTAGTGCGTCCTCTAGTCTCTACTTCTTTCTTCTACTTCTACATGTGTGTTTATTTATGAACCGTCAAATGGCCTCAAAGTGTTCCCCAGTTTATATTTATGTGTAATACTTTAAGGTTGTTAACTATTAAAAATTGTGTACTTTCGGACTGTATTCCCTATGAATTTACTTGATGAACTGACCATTGGTGGTCGTTGGTGACACCTTAGATGATTTAAGCCGTAATCTTTTCAATCGGATTAGGAAGAATTCTTGTAGAGAGCTCCCTAAAAGTTCTGGCATACATCGAAGTGAGATGTAGTTACGTCCTCTTGACACCGTACTGAAGTAACATCACCAAGGGGCTTCTTAAGAGCACTGCTTTCATTTTCAAATTTAGAAAACTACAGAGTGTGCAAGAACGGTACTGAAACTTTTCGTCTCCGAAGGGACATTTTAAGAGTAACCGGCACATACGGACTAGCTGGGGTTAGGCGTAGGTGGGTACTTCATTCTACATGAGTTGCAGGATCCGCAATATTTAGTAGACAGGGTTATTGTACTCAGTGAACAACTAGGGTTAGAATTAAATTGTAAGAAGATGCAGATTATGGTCGCCACTAAGGGAGAAAGAAATACCATAATGCAATATACAAGTAAATGGGAATATTCTTATGCAAGCGACTCCGTAAACTATATCGGAACAGTAATAACATCTGATAGGAGATGCCTTGAAGAGATTAGAACAAGCCATGGCGAAGGTAGCCTTTTGCAAAATGGAAAACATTATGACTACTTAATAGATGTCATCTGCAACGAGAAAAAGTGTGTTGAAACTTCCACTTTTCTTTAGGTGTGAAACGGGAAGTGAAACGGGAACAATGAGCAGACAAGCTGAAAAGCATCTAATGACAGTAGAAATTTTGTTTATGAGGAAAGAGGAAAGAATACCTTGGACAGATAGAAACACCCATGAGTAATTACTGCAAGACGCAAATTAAAACCGCAAGCTGATCAAAGAAATTAGACAAAGACAGTCAATGTTTTTTTTCTCCTTGGGGTGGGAGTGGGGCGGCACGTTATGAGAAGAGAGAAAATAGAGAACTTGGTGACAACTGCGAAGATTGGGGGGAAAAGAACAAGGGGAAGACAGAGAAGTAAATATCTGGATGGCTTGACCACATGGCGTGATCGGGACAAGAACACAGAGCTGATCCACGACTCCGGTGATCGTGTCAGATGGCAAGCCATGGCCGCCCACGTTTACCTGCATGGAAAGTGATGACGATGATGAGTCTCAAGTACCCCATGGTGAACAAACTCCACAGTACTGTCTAGAGAGAAATCCTACGATGTAAACGTTGAATGGGCCAGTTCCATGTCAACGAGGCATACTGTGACAACGGAGCTAGAGGACCGGCTGGCCGAGTGGATAGAACGTTGGGTTCTCCTACGGGAGACCCAGGTTCGAATCCTGGGTATGATGTAGATTTTATTGTTTTTCTATTCAGTGGAGGGGGGGGGAGGGGTGGCAAAAAGAAAACCCTAACCAGCACAGATAGCGGCGACTGCACTAGCCAGGCGGCCTCAATTCCGCATGCCCAAGACCCCACCCTCGCCTCCTGTCCTACACCGTCATTTATTATAGGCAGCATATTGTGACAGGTGCTAGGTCCAAAATGTTATATAATTTGGACCCTCAAGGCCGATGTCAACATCAAGCCAACTGTCCTAGCTCCCGACGGGGTCATCGACCCTTGCACCACGCGTTGACGTTAGAATAATACAATTTATTGGTGGATTTGAACCGAGGATCACGGGACCGGCGGAGGAATGGGATTCTCACCTTACGTCCAGCTCACAATGTGTTTCGGTAGGGCATTGTCAAAGCTGGGAGCTCGGTTGATGGGCTACGCATCTCTCTTATTGTTTGGCTTTCTTTCTGAAATTCTCTGAGCTTCTTTCTCACTCACTGGCGCAATCTCTCTTTCTCTCTCACCCCTTTCACTCAAACTATCTCTTACCATCCCCCACCCAGTTTTTTCACCGTACAGTTCTCTCTCATTTTATCACAATTCTTATCTCTCTCTCTCTCTCTCTCTCTCTCTCTCTCTCTCTCTCTCTCTCTCTCTCTCTCTCTCTCTCTCTCTCTCTCTCTCTCTCTCTCTCTCTCTCTCTCAAAGAAAGGCTTTCTCACTCTCACCTTTCTCTCCCATGTAGATATTCCCTCCCACTCTTCCTCTCTGTCTGTCTTTCATTGCCAGAAATATATCTCTAACAGCTCATCCCCGATGCTCTTTAAGACGTGTAAGTGATTTTCTTTTACTTTCTTACTTTCATAGCTTCCTTATCATACTTTCTCTCACTGTCTCTCCCCCTCCCCCTGTCTCTCTCATTATCACCAAGGCAAACACACATACATAGATTAAGTTATCCAATGACGAGCACTTACTAAATGTAACATTAACTACCTCGCTAATCTGTGTTCCACTATCTCTATTGACTGTTGAACTGACAACAAACCGCAACTTCGTTATGTCTATTCGTAATTTAATATTCAGAGTACACTCCCCTCGCTGCACTGGAGAAAAGGAATTGATCAGGTCATGAAGGTAGGAAAAATTCCCCAGGTTTGCCTGTGGAGTGTAAAGCAGCGGTTATGTTCTACATGGGATGTGAAATCATGATGTCAGAAAGTGTACCTTCAAGAACGTGAAACGTCATTCATTAATTCACCCCAAACGCTTACAAACTCATTCGATCACAAAGAGTATTCTTAACAAACTCACGTTCCCCCATACAATACCTTTAACTAACTCATTCTTCCCCATGCTATACCTTTAACTAACTCAATCGTTCACGTGCACGGAGTATGCGGTATTACGAATTGTATTCGTAACGCGTTCGCCACAGAGCGAAGGTTAAAGAACGGTGTTTAGTGCAGAAGAGTCTGGCGTATCATACCGGGACATGAAGTCTGAGAATGGAGCTGGAGGCAGTCATAGCTCTCTGCGGGACAAACATCAATATATGTCTTGATTATACCGGACTCACAGAGCCTGCCGAGACGGGTGAAGATAGGCATGCTTCATGCAGAGTGGCATGTTTCAATTAGAAAAACAAAGATAGGGAATATCCGTTGGATTTGTACGAGACGACATGTTGGTGTGGTAGGAAACGAGTGGGCGGACACATACGCTGGGACTGTACCATTGGGTGGGATATTCATGTATGATAAGGCAGCCGTGGGCAGGGCCCTTTGAGATCATGCATATAGGGTGGCAGAGCAAATAGATCATCATAACCTGGAGAGAATGATACGGCAGGGGGTGATCGGAGGATCTGGCCGACAATCTGTACTCCATGGAGAGGACAGACAGATACATAATCGGGCTGTAACCGGTTGGATTATTATTTGGACACCTCGTTGGCTGTTGAAGATGAAGACGGAATATTTATGGGCATGTCTCGAGTGCTGTGATGTCGGTTCTTGACTCCACTCGGCTCAACTCAATCCGACTCAACTCAACCCCTCTCAACTTAACCCAACTCAACTCAACTCTACTCAACTCAACCCAACAACGATAAGTGTTTATTTTTTCGTATTAACTGATTCAGTGCCGAAAGATAATATATCGCCAAATGTGACCCGCCATGTGGACAGAAGGACGATACATCGCCATACTAGGGCCATCGAGTTATTTGTTTTGTTTCGTGCCATCTTCCGTTATTTCAATAGTCAGTGAACTGAAATTTATATTATAATCGTACTGCTCATTTGATAGAGCTTCGTGATTGATGAAAATCTACTGTTTGTTTGACGCTGAATCAGTTATGTGTAGCGGTAACGTTCGTGCGCCGACTGCTAACACGAGTGGGTACACAACAGACTATATGCTCATCCTTTCAGCTCTGCAGTGCAGGGCAGGGTAGACTCCGGCCGCTGATAGTGTCACGCCGACATAGAGACTGTCCCTGAAGATGATACTGTCCACAGATGTAGATACGCCCGATACTAAAATAGGATCATGAATAGCAGCTAAAGGATTGACAGGTCTTTGTCAGATATAACTGAGCTACCGTATGACTAGACGGTACTACCTGCTTTCTGTTATGTTAGTAGCAGTAGCAGCAACAGCAGCAGCAATAGTAGCCGCGGTAGCAATACTGATGACAAACTCTTTACTTACATAGAGACTTCACTTTCTCTGAGTGTCCACCGGGAAACAAGTTTGTCAGATTACGAACTGGATACCTCGTGTCATGCACATCTTTGGCTATTTTCATGTGTGACGATGAATTCTGGCTAGACAGACACGCAGAGTAAGTCGCTAGGATGTTCACAAAGTTGTAGACTTGTACAAGCATTCTGTCCGTTCCCAGCATGCTGGTCTTCGAGAGTTTATCTTTTCCAACAAGCCGTGGCAGAGTATAACAGCTGCACAATTTCGTGTGCATTTCGACAATTTTCACTAAATTGATTTAATATTAGTTAGTCAGTTAGTCGTGGTTCCAATTTCACGGCAATGGGTTGCCCCATTATGCTTCGTTCCCATGCCAGTGAATATCACATAAAATGCCTCTCATTGCCCCATGTGAAAAGTGGAACAGACACGAGTACAAATCAACCGCCCGCACAGGTATACTGTGCATACTACCGCTGCCAGAGTGCCAACAAAAAAAGTCCGCCACGAAAAGTGCAGTTCATTGTCGATGGAAGCGGCAGTCACTGGAAAGCCAACAGCCACATATTACTACATTAAGGCAACCCAGTTAGTTCAGCAACCTTTGGGCGGCCATTTTTCTGAACGTGCAGTTCATGCTACAAACATGGGCAGGTGTAAAAGCACTCCACACGAAATTCCCAACTCACAATGTCGCTCCACGCACTCAACTCAGTAGCAGGGCGACGGAACTATGCAAATCTTAATATTGGTGAGAAATCATAAATTGAAAACATAAACGAAAACGCATCATAGATTAGAATTGTTGCATGTCCTTTAAATGACGTTGTCATCAACCCCAACACTAGGATGATTCACTAGGCAATTTTACGTTCTGTAGTCTGCCATTGTTTTCTGATATTATAAATATAATTATGATATTATAATTATGATTTTTTAAATATAAACATAAATATTTGTCATTACTTGCCAATTTATCATTCACAAGAACATCAACTATTTGCCATCACTAGTCAATTTATCATTTATATGAACATTAACGATTTGTCATCAATGGCCAATTTATTATTCACAAGAACATCAACATGTTGTCATCACTATCCAGTTTATCATTCAAAAGAACATCAACGATTTGTCATCACTGGTAAGTTTATAAATCACAAGGACATAAACTATTTTTCATCACTGGTCAATTTATCATTCACAAGAACATCAACTATTTGTCATCACAGAACAATTTATCATTCACAAGAACTTCAACTATTTGTCATCACAGAACAATTTATCATTCACATGTACATCAACTTGTTGTCATCACTGGTCAATGTATCATTCACAAGAATATCAACTATTTGTCAACACTGGCCAATTTATTATCCATAAGAACACAACGATTTGTCATCACCGGCCCGTTTATCAATCACAAGGACCACAAGTATTTGTTATCGATATCCAGTTTATCATTCACAAGACCATCAACGATTTGACATCACTAACCTCTCTGTCAATTACAAGAACATCAACTTATTGTCATTACTCGCCAGTTTATCATTCACAAGAACATCGACTATTCCCCATCAAAGTCAATTTATCATTCACAAGAACGTCAACTATTTTTCATCATTGGCCAGTTTATAATTTACCATACATCAATTATTTGTCATCACTGGTCAGTTAGTTATTCACCAGAAAATCAACTATTCCCCATCACAGACAGTTTATCAAATATCAGTTGAGCCAAGAACCGACATCACAAAACTCAGTACATTCCCATTGTGCACCGCCCCTATCAGCAACGTAAAATCGGGATTTTTCATTATGCTTTTAGAAAAACTAAGAACCTTAATCGGACCGACCCAGATGGACCGAGGGAATAGCAGAGTCCATGGGAATCTCGATGAGATGATGACTTTTGTTGACAGATAGAACAGTTTTGACAAAAGATAAACGACAATGGCAGATACCATTTCTTTGCGTCTTTACTCCCACAAACCAAACTTCAGGTTAGGATGTCTTCCAATGAACTGGGATATTTGTTGTTGGTCACTTCAAGCTGTGGGAGATACTGGGGAGAGGATCTGTGCACTTATGGGACTGAATGGTTCATTGTGGAGGGAGGGTAATCTGTTGACTGACTAACTAGCTAACTAATTAATTAACTAACTAGCCTACTAACTAACTAACTAACTAACTAACTAACTAACTAACTAACTAACTAACTAACTAACTAACTAACTAACTAACTAACTAACTAACTATTTAATTAACTAACTATCTGACTAACTAACTAGCTGGCTGACAAGCTAACTAACTCGCTAACTAACCAAACAACTTATTAACTAAGTAACCAACCAGCCAACTAACGAACTAATAAAAACTAACCGACTAACTAACGAACTAAGAGACCAACCATCTAACTAACGAACTAATAAACTAACCAACTAACTAATGAAATAACAAATCTACTACCAAACTAAGCAAGCAACTTATTAACTAAGTAAAAATCATCCAAATAACTAACGAACCAACAAAACAACTACTAACTAAGCAAGCAACTTATTAACTAAGTAACAATCCATCCAACTGACTACCGAACTAAAAAACTAATCAACTAACTAACCAACTAACTATGACGATAAATGATATAATTGACGATGACATTTAAGAATCTACTAAACAGAGAGAAAAAAAAAACAGCTTCCTTGATCACACCAGAAGCAATTATATTTCATAAGGAAAAGTTGACAGTTGACAGATACCAGAAAACGAAACAAAAACAATTCATCACACACCGGTCTGTGACTAATTTTTCCACCATTTCAGATTTTTGAAATGTCTCTATCATTAGCCGTTGTTTTGTCTCTGTTGCGGTCATAAGTAAACTAACTATCACGTCGTGAATCAATCTTTGTTGTGGTCTTCCTCTTTTCCACCTTCATGCTTTCTTCCACAATTACCTTGTATGGACTTTCAATGTAGTTTCTTGTGCCATGCCGGTAAGCGTCGGCGGCCATGTTTCGCAACTCACACGACCACCAGAGTCATGGATTGGCTCGGTGATTTTGTCACGCTATGCCACGTGGCCAAGCCATCCAGGTATTTACTTCTCTGCCTTCCCCTTTTTCTTTTCTCCATAATCTCGTAAATTATCACCAAGTTCTCCAGTTTATTTCTTCTCATAACGTGACCCCCCCAAAAAAAATGCCACTGCATCAAATCAATTTGCGGTTTTCATTTGTTTCTTCTAGGACTAGCTCATTTTTTGTATTTACTTCAGAAACAATATGTGTGTGTGTGTTTGTGTGTGTGTTTGTGTGTGTGTGTGTGTGTGTGTGTGTGTGTGTGTGTGTGTGTGTGTGTGTGTATACACAGCTCGGAATTTTGAGGTAAGTATGAACATTTTATTCCAATTTTATTTTCTCTTCATTGCTTTCATTTATATCATCTGTTTGTTCTTCTCATCCTGTCGTCATGGTTTGATGTAGTCACAGGAGATCTCCTTGACTATTTGTTGTGTTTGTGAATGTGTTTGTTTGCTGATGAAGGCTAATCGCCGCAACGTCCTTGTATGTGTCGTAATTCTGTTATGTAAAGCTGCACTACTTTGAGTCATTTTATATTGTTTACATTTTCACAGCTTTAACGCAGTTCCACCCAATTGTGTTTATATCCTTTACAGGACGTTGCAGTCAACACCATCATCTTTTGCTGTTGTGATCTCTTGGGCAAGTTTACGTTTAGTAGTTTGCAATAGCTTTCTGAACAACCGGCTCCCATACAATTCCGTAAAAAACCAACGCAACGAAATCTGCTGCCAAACCGCGCGCAACAGTGTTTCGAACTTGGGTATGCGGGATCAAGAACTGCGTCCGTATCTCTATCGCCACGGAGCAGGTACACTGATACAACGACATGAAAACTCAACGTTAAAATATTCGACAATGTACTTCAAATAAAAACCGCGAAAGTGTGATAGAAATTACAATAACCACGGCGTTGTCTTGTAGCCTGTTAGTATTGTTGTTAAGGAAATCAGGAGTGTTCAGCCCGTGACATAACGCTGCAGACGAACACCGTGACGTCATAAGGACAGTTTAAAGATGGCCACCCCACTTTTGATATGCAACTGCACCAAAGAGGGGCTGCGTTCTGTATCCGTTTTTTTTAAAAAATAAGTGAAGAGGTGACACCTGTAGAAATTCATCGGCGAATGAAGGTCCAGCATGGTGATGCATGCCTGTCAGTCCAGCAAGTGTAGCAGTTGAGTAGGGAGTTTCAAACCGGTGTGACCTCTGTGAATAAGTACAGCAGGTGGTACATGGGTTGTTATACACGCGATCAAGAGCATTTTATTTTTCTACAGGAATCCAAGCACTGAATCGGCCATGGGTGACTTGCATTGAACGCAGTGGTGACTACATCGACGACTGATACATTCGCTCTTTAAGTTTTCAGGATTAATTCACCGACAGAAAAATCATAGGTTTTCATTTGAAGGCCCTCGTACACAATAGCTACTTCTCCCTCCCCCGCCCCCTTTCATGTGAACTGTTCTAATGTGGTTATGAATTGGAAACAAATAGGTATATTAAGCTCCTGCGAGAAGAAACGTACTAAACACAAACACTTTGCACATACCTTACAGGGAGATCCATCATATACCGGAATACAGGTGAAAATCCAAAATTAGAAATAAATATATAAAATGAATAATAAAATAAAATAAAATAAAATACACACAAAAGCGTACACTACGACACACAGGACGGCCGAAGTGTCGATTCTCAGAATCTTTGTCAAGGACAGGACAACACAGATAGATAAAACAACGAAATACAACAAAACAAAAAGTAAAAAGCACCACTACACTGTTTCCATGTGGGAGCAGAAAAAAGCGGCTTTGCCAGTTGCAAAGGCACTCTTAGGCTGCAGATTTGCGTCCGGTTCTGAAGGGTGTTGGTTCGATTCCGGGCTACGTCGTTGGGTTCAAAATGCAATTTTCATGGAGATGCCGTGGGGGGGGGGGGGGAGTCGCTGGAGCTACGGAGTTCGTTCTTTGTGCGACGCCAGGTCACCCTGCGGAAAGAGATCAAACCATTGAGATAAAACCCGATGCATTGAAGTTGATCCTCTTGTATCTTTAGACTTTTAAGATGTAATAAATGAACCAACAAAACAAGAAGGAGTAGAATAATTAAGCTGTATTAGAACACTACCACGAGTGACAAAGTGAACGTTGCGGCTAAAGCCAAAAACCAGCAGACAAACAACAAACACATCGATACACCAACATGACAACCCCCTAGAGAGATATCGAGGGCGGTGGGCTGTGACGCCATTGGATCTATATAGTTGTATAGAATGAGGGACTTTGGAGTAAGAATTGGCACGGCCAGATACCAGAGGGACATCACGAGAATGAGGAGTCTCGTCAATCAATACAGAGCTTTGTTTTAGCCGCCGGAGGCTGATGCATATGTTGGGGGTAGGATCAGAGCAACTACAGACATGTCCATAGTGTAAGGATGATACTTGAAATGATAACTAACTAACTAACTAATTAACTAACTAACTAACTAACTAACTAACTAACTAACTAACTAACTAACTAACTAACTAACTAACTAACTAACTACCTAACTAATTAACTAGCTAACTAACTAATTAACTAGCTAACTAACTAATTAATTATATAACTAACTAACTAACTAGATAAATAGTTATATAACTAACTAACTAACTAGATAGCAAACTAATTAACTACATGAAAATCTCTATACGACAGCATACATATATTACACATAAATATAATTTGGGGGACTCTATGAGGCCACTAAGTCAGTTCCTAGATAAACAATAAACACTCAACATACAAGTATTGTTTGGCACTCATAGAAGTGACAAGAAGGAAGTAGAGACTTGAGAACCCACTAGACAACATACAAACTCAAAACTATAGTTACCGACCTGAATCAGAACTTATTACCTTCAAACTTCCTGCTTGTCATTTCTATGAATGCCAAACAATACTTGCATGTTGTGTGTTTATTGTTTAATCGTGAACTATGAAAGTATTCATAACAGTTACTTATCGTCTCCTGCAACTAATTGTTTCCTATTTCGTTTTTCTAGTTCTATTTAACAGCAATGTTTGTTTCGTTTGTAAATGTATGTCTCAACTCATCTCTTCTCATCTTGTTTCATCTCATCTCAACTCATCTCGCCTCATCTCATGTCGTTTCATCTCTTCTCATCTCCTCTCGTCTCATCACATCTTATCTCATCTCGTCTCGTCTTGTCTCACCTCATCTCATGTCTTCTCATCTCATGGCGTCTCACCTCATTTCGTCTCATCTCATCTCATCTCATCTAATGTCATGTCGTCTCATCTCATATTGTTTCATGTCACCTCGTCTCATGTTACTCATCTCATCACATCTCATTTCGTCTCATCTCATGTTATCTCATATTAGCTCGTCTAATCTCATCTCAATATGTCTCCCTGTATCTTGCGGTGTCGAGGTGAAGTATAAACAGCGGGAGAGTGCCCGCTCATGGGCTTCATGCATCGAGATTCCCATGGACTCGGTTGTCCCCTCTATCCATAGCATACATGTTCGGCCTCTTCTTCTAGTTCCATTTGACCTGTGCTAATCAACTGCTTGTTGTGGTATACTGTCAGTTGGTAGCCTAGTTATGTGGCCTAAACATTTCATCTGTTTTTCTTTTGTTTTTCTAATTAAATTTAGCGCTGCTATCTCCATCATCATGTGCCATGACGATACACGTCAACGGTCATGTTTTGCCATCTCACACGATCATCGGAGACGTGGATCTGCTCTATGTTCTTGTCTTGACCATACCCAGTGGCCAAGTCATCGAGATGTTTACTTCTCTGCCTTCCCCTTGTTACCTTCCCGCAATCGTGCCAGTTGTCACTAAGTTCTCCAATGTATTTCTTCTGAAAACGTGTCCAAAACCATTGACCGTCTAATTTCTCATATCAGTTTACGGTTTTCATTTGTTTCTTGTAGGATTTGTTCATTGGTTTTTCTGTCTGTCCGTGGTATTCATTGCATTTGTCTCAGAAACCACATCTCCACAGCTATTAGATGTTTTTTTTTCAGCTTGTCTATTCATTGGCCACACTTCACATCGATACAAATGTGCAGGTTCTATGTAGCACTTCAACGCTCCTTTTCTCCTCGACATTGATATATGTTTATTGGTCAGTATGTTTTTCATCTTGCAAAATGCTGCTATAACCCTCACTTTAGTCCTGATTTCTGTCCTCAGATTTTTATCGTCTATGAGCAGGGAATTCGTATATTTAAAACTGCCATTTTCTGCAGCTTGTCTCGGTTGGTAAGTTGAGCTGAGTTGAGTTAAGAACTGACATCACTGTACAGCAAGCGAAGAGTCATACTAATAATCGTTCCCATGTTTGTGGGTAGGGGATGAGTATGTAGGTGGGGGATGTGTGGGTAGGAGAATATGTGTGTGGGTGAGGGATGTGTGTGTGTGTGAGTGGGAGATTATGTGAGTGGGGGATGTGTGTTTGGGTGGGTGGTTGGGTGTGAGTGTTGATAGGTGGGGGTGTGTGTTTAAGTGAGTGGGTGTGGGTGTTGGTAGGTGAGGGATGTGTGTTTGGGTGGGTGGGTGGGTTTAGGTGGGATTGTGTGGGTGGGATTATGTGGGTGGGTGGGTGGGTGTGTGGGTGGGTGGGTGATGTGGGGGTGGGAGATTGCAGGTGGGAGTGTGGGTGCGTGTAGGGGGTGTGGGGATGTGTGTGTGTGAGTTGGGGGATGGGTGTGTGGGATGGGGATGGGTGGGGGATTGTATAGGTGGGTGTGTGTGTGTGTGTTGGTGGGGGTGGGGTGTGTGTGTCGTTGGGAGATTGGGGGTGGGAGATTGCAGGTGGGAGTGTGGGTGCGTGTAGGGGGTGTGGGGATGTGTGTGTGTGTGTGAGTTGAGGGATGGGTGTGTGGGATGGGGATGGGTGGGGGATTGTATAGGTGGGTGTGTGTGTGTGTTGGTGGGGGTGGGGTGTGTGTGTCGTTGGGGGATGCCTATGTGGGTGGTGATGTGTTTGGATAGGGGATTTGTGTGTGTGGGTGGGAGATGTATGCGTGGGTTGTGGGGTTGTGTGTGGGTGGAAGATGTGTTTGGGTGGATGGGGGATGTGTGCGTGGGTGGGGAGATATGTGTGTGTGTGTGTGTTGGTCGGGGATGTGTGAGCATACGGGGGATGTGTGTGTACGGGGATGTTTGTGTGTGGGTGGGGAGATGAGTGTGTGTGCGCTAGGGGGAATGTGTGTGGTTGGGGGATGTGTGTGTGGGTGGGGGATGCGTGAGTGGGTAGGAAATGGGTGTGTGGGGGATAGATGTATGTGTGGGTGGTTGGGGGAGGTGTAGGTGGCAAACAATCCATATAATTCTCAAAACATGTGACCTCTGAAGCGAGAATAGCCATTCCACACGAAATGTTTCTTTCTCCACTTTACTAAGCATACTCCTTGAGTCCGTAGTGAGTACAATGCGTATTGCAGTGGTCGTCTCTAACCAACGGAATGCCGTTGTTATTGCTTCCACCTCCATTCTCATGCTGGATGTCGTAGTCTCATATGCCAGACTCTCCTTTTTCAAGCAACGTCCATTAGCTTTAGCTTGATAATTGTCAAAGACTGCAACATAAGGGCCGGAGGTCTGCCCCAAGATAGTACACCAACGGGAAGAGTGGTCAACCTCAAATAGTTACAGTGATACAGTGCCCCGATATAAGGGCGGGGTAGGGGATAGAATGGGGGACTAGTAACTAGTTCTCTCAAAAGACACGGAGACGTTGAACAGATAGCTAGCACTGTCACGACAGAATCACGCATACGGGATCGCCACGATTGCTACTCAACCAAAGACAGCTAATGTCAGCGTGCCAAGCATCACGGCACGCAGAAAGCCGAAGGGCACGTCAAGGTCCTTCCGCGTGGTGTGTAACCACGCGAGCCAACGAGTCAGACCGGGGACTGACATTGTAGAGAGCAGATCGTTAGATATTGATAGGAGTTTTGTGTAACCAAATAGATAGAGATTAGCAATAGGGTTTAGGAAACTAGTGATAGGCAATTCTGTGGCTTTGTGTGTGGTTTGATAGCGACTGGTATGTACTTGTAAAGAGCCAACGGCAATAAAATGTACCATTCAATTCCTTTCACACGACTTGCAAGTTTCTTGTGTGGTGTGGAAGAAGTAATCCGATGATGCCTGACACATGAGTTGTTGACAGGCAAGGATTAATGTGGTGTCAGAAGTGTGGCTTGGACGAAAGTTCAAGCTAAAAAACACTCATCCACGGCTCTCGACTAAGTTTACTAGCATTAAATAGTGAAGTAGGAATTTAATTTGTGTCAGTGACGATGACGTGTGCAGACTAGGACAAGTTGCTAGCGAAACTGTGCCTATCGTGACGAAATAATGCTTATTTGTGTTTATTAAGATATTATTTACTTAAATCATGTGTTCTTCAAAGTTGTAAGTATTGATATTATTATTTTCTTTATTTATTCATGTAATTATTCATGTAATTATGTATTTATTTATGAATAACTATCAACTATGATTCATGGCGGAGCGATACACAGCCAGCAACATTATCGATTTTTGGAAGCTAAAAATAGCGCTGCGCCTCTGACGTGTTACGATTGACAAAGCGGTTGTTCTACGGCATTGGCAGTCAGCATCTGAATGTTTACAAATCGGTAACCTGCTGCCCGCCTGAATCGTTGCTTTATATAACCTATTATTTGTTTATTTCAATTAGTAATTGAATATATTTATTTATTTAAACAATATTATTATATTTTTATTTATTTCAAAGCAGTTATTGAATTTTTTTTTCGTACTTTTTCTTGTGTTTACCGTCACGAGGGTACTACTTTCAGGCATGCAAATTAGACTTGGTCTGCACAACACTTGCATAGATTAAATTAGGTTAGTGACGAAAGGCATAAAAAAGTTAGAACGAAGACAGGACATTGACAATTTAATATTAAGTTAACTATATTCTTTTTTTTGTGGGCATGTCATGGTGATGTATCAGATTGTCGAATAATATGTCGGTTTACTATTTGTTAATTGTTGCTGCTCTGTAAACCAGGGTGAACAACAGCTGAATACAAGATTCGTGTGTGTGCCGAAGTACCAAACAGGTGACCTAATTAGAAAACTCGTGTCTGTGCCGAAGTGGCAAAGAAGGTGACCTGTGTTACCGGATTGTTGTTCCCTGATTCTCGGGAACATTAAGTTGAGTATACTCAATATTTTTTGGCATGCAATGTGATTAATAGTGCATCTCTTTTTTCAGCTTGTGATGCATTAGCATACTTTTGTGCTCTGTTTTTTCAGGATTAAATTTTTCAGGGCATATACAAAGAGTACAATTTGCAGTGCTCAGATATTAACAAACATAAGATATCAAAGAAAAATAAGTGAATAAAGAGTTCAGTGTAGGTCAAAGCTAGCTATTACCAAACATCATGGCTACTTTAGCTGATTTTGTAAAAGCAGGCAAAGAAATGCAATACACAGGTAAAGAGCTAGAACAGTATGCTGATCAGAAATTTAAAGAAGCAAAAGATGCTGAGACAGCTGAACGTATACGAAAAGAGAATGCGGAGAGAGATGAACGCGCACGAGAAAGACAACACCAGATAGAACTAGCTGAGATAAATAAACAAAAAGAATTAGAAACTAAACAGAAGCAGTTAGAACATGATAAGGAAATGAAGCAACAACAGTTAGAACAAGATAAGGAAATTAAACAGAAGGAATTAGATTTAAAGCAAAAGCAATTAGATCAAGAGAAAGAAATAAAGCAAAAGCAATTAGATCAGGAGAAAGAATTAAAGCAAAAAGAGATAGATGAAATGGCAAGAGTTAAGGAAAAACAAATTCAGGTAGAATCAGAGACACAGTTAAAGATGAAAGGTATGGATGTAGACTCACACGCAGAGATCTCTGCCACTAAATTAAAAAGTCAACAAGAAGAAAATAAGTTCAACAAATAAAAAAATATTATCAAACCATATTGTAAAGAAGATTCCATATCAGCCTGGACAGAAAATATCGAGTATCAGTTTAAATATCACCAAGTTCCAATAGAAATGTGGGCTATGATTTATATGAAGAACCTGAGTGGTGAGCCCCTTAAAGTGATAGAGTCAATACCAACAAACCTTAGATCTAACTATCAATACATACATGATAGGATAATGCAACACTTTTTACTTGATGCCCCTGGCTATCAGGTTCAGTTCTCAAATTTAAAACCTAAACCTAGTGAGACTTTCATTGATTACGTCTCAAATGTTCAGAGTGTACTAGATAGGTGGCTTAAAGCAGCTAACATAGGAAAAGACTTTGATAGACTGAAAAATTTAATAGCCATGGATAAAGTCATATCCACTATACCATCTCCTTTTGCTAAATTTTTGCAGCAGTCAGACATTGAGAACATAGAGCAGTTCGAAAAGAAAGGATCTGCATATTTTTCTTCTAACAGAGATATTTTCAAGACCTCAAATGACTCTGAAATAGTTGCTTTTGTGAAAGACCAACCAAAAGATTATCAGAGTAAGAGAAAACCTTTTCAGAAAATCGACCAGAAAGATAGGAAAGTGTCAAAATGTATTTACTGTCAACTGTTGCATGACACTTATTCTGTGTGTGACAAATTATCAGGCGCATCTTGAAAATGTTATTAAGAAGCAACAAAACAAAAGATCTGCATACAGGCGTGCAATCAAATGCTTCTTTTGTTCCAGCTACGGCCATTATTCAAATAAGTGCCTGGGCCGTCAACGTATGAAAGCCAACAATGCTATTTTGATTGATACATCTTCTGATAGTGGTAGTGAGACTGAGTGTGAGATTGAAAATACTTTACCTTTCAAGCAATCTGAAGATGTCTGTTGTGTGAACGATGTATTAAGCTTTGACAATTGTGTCCAATGTCACCAATTTCATGCAGACGGAAAATTAGAATGTGGGCATTTGGTAACATCCTCCGTAGAGAATGCAAATGCAGCTATAGCCTCCAGAGGCAATCTATTGTTTCACTCTGCAATGGTCAATGACAAGCCATGCCGATGTTTGCTTGACAGTGGGAGCTCTATTATTGGTGTGAAAAAGGAACTTCTTAATCCAAAGGATTATATTGGTGACTCTGTAAAATGCCGGACTTTTTCTGGTAATATAGAAACCTATCCTCTGGCAAGAGCCCATATAAACACCCCGTTCCTTTCTGGTACCTTTACTTGTGCAATACTAGACAACCCTTGTGCTGAGTTAATTCTTGGGTGTCTACCCCAGCTAAGGCACTGTACAGATGAAGAAATATCTATCTGGGAGGAGAAGAATGGTTTCACTCCAGTGAACAGTGCAGATATCCTCGGACATCACAGTCCTAACAAAGGTGCTAGACCCATAACACTTGAAACTGATCAATACGTAATGGTGCTACTACCAGACAAGCATAATAAAATGTTAACTTCATGGCAAGGGCCTTTCAAGGTGATACAACAACTTTCAGATGTTGACTATGAAATATCAATAAACGGACACTTAAAGATATTCCATGTCAACATGCTGAAACCTTACTTTTCACGACAAGAGACAGAAGTAGAGACAGACGAACAAAGTGCACCCACATCTAGTGATCAGACGACAGACATACACAACGCAACTACACTAGTTAGCGAGACTGGCAAATCCGACGATATCCTTACATCTAATGAGCTTACAGAATACGCACTTAGCACCACCACCGTACTGAATCAGGTAGACGACGACGGAATGGAACTACATGTTCCCATTGTAGACAAGACTACGACATTAGACAGCATACGCATAGAGCAGGGACTGACAGACAGTCAACGACGACAATTAATAGAATTAGTGACAGAGTATAAAGACATATTTTCTGACATTCCAGGTAGGACGGACAGAATCGAGCACTCCATTCTTCTTTCGGACTCTAAGCCTATTAAATGCAGGCCGTACTCTATCCCACTCAGCTATAGAGAAAGTCTAAATAAGGAAATTCTTAATTTAGAAGCTAGTGGGATCATCCAGAAATCTACATCTGAGTACTCCTTTCCAATCGTCCTAGTTAAGAAAAAAGACTCCACAATTCGTCTGTGTGTGGACTATCGAAAGCTCAACAACGTCACTTAGATCGACGCAGAACCAATTCCTTCCTGCGAAGATCTTATCCTTGCATGTCCACCTCCAAAATCTTCTCCAAATTAGATCTTACTAAGGGATACTGGCAGGTCCCTATGCAGACTCAATCCATTCATCTTACTGCTTTTTCAACTCCTTTAGGACTTTACGAGTGGCGTTTTCTTCCTTTCGGACTTTGAAATGCTCCTGCCACTTTCGTACGCTTAACTAGAGATCTACTGCATGGAGTGACGAATACAGTGACTTATATAGATGATATATGTGTCCATACTGATGACTGGACAACACACTTACTGAAACTAAGACATGTCTTTGATAGGTTGCGACTCTTCGGTCTCACTGTCAAACCGAGCAAAGTCGAATTAGGGCCTAAAAGAAATTGACTTTTTAGGGTCATGTCATTTCAAAAGGTCGACTTAAGACTGACAATAGAATTATTACAAAAATTATGAATCTGACCATTCCTACCACAAAGAAGCAGGTCAGAAGCCTTTTGGGATTAGTAAATTACTATAGCAAATTCATACCAAATTTAGCGGAAATTACAAGTGTATTTTCCAATGTTTTAAAAGCGTCTGTAAAATTAGATGTCAAAGATGCATTATTAATTTCTGCATTGTCAAAATTGAAAATCCTTTATAGTAATGTACCAATCCTCCGCTTGCCTAATCCTAGGCTCGTTTATTATCTTAGGACAGATGCCAGCAGAATCTCCATCGCTGCAGTACTAGGCCAATTTTATGAGGGCATCTTCCACCCGATTTGCTACGTGAGCCGTAAGATCACACCTGCTGAGTCCAGATATTCCATATCAGAGTTGGAAGCCCTAAGCGTCATCTATGCGGTGAGGAAGCTCCATCGATTTCTGGCGGGTGTTCACTTCATTGTCCAGACTGACAACTCCCCAATCACGGTCATACAAAGTGGTGTGCATCGGAATGACCGTATATACAGGTGGTCGCTTATACTACAAAACTATACTTTTAGTATAGAACATATTAAGGGTAAGGACAACATTCTGGCTGATACCCTTAGTCGACCATCTGAGGTAGAAATACCAGAGATTCCACATAAGATTGTAGAGTAATAATTGTTAAATTAGTACAGTATAATATTCTATGTAAAATATTGTATGAATACATAGACATTATAAGCTACACTAGGTACTAAGAACAGTGATCTACCATGTGTCCGTAGACATCAACAGAAGAACTGTGTGCTCCGAATAACAAATATATCACCGTGTGAACTGGAACAGCTCGTTATGTACTAAGCTCCATATGTGTTTCCGGTGAATCATTTGTGTTAAGCAGAGAAAAACAGTGTCAGAACAGTCCATAAATACAGACACTAAAAATACTGGTCTACGACACAAGCGAACTCTACAGGTGCCATACCCATAGGACACAAGTATGACTGTGTATTGTATTTAATATACCCAGGACAAATGTAATTATACAGTATGCCAATGAAAGCAATTTCTGAACATTGGGGCAACAACTAACCTGGGGTATTTGAATACTATGTATATAAATACTTATTGTGATATGTATTATAATATTTTAATAGTGTGATAAATTATAGGTAGAATAGGTAACTGTAATTTACACTTAGAGTTAGGAAATAAAATAGTTTTCATTTTTTTTAGTAGTTTACATAAATCATTACTTTACCCACCTACTTACCCTAAAAGTAGAATAGATAGTAGTTTAGATAGGGATAGTACCATTTAATTTATTGCATTCCACTTTGTTTCATTTCAGTTGGTTTCATTCCATCTTAATGAACCATTCCATTTAACAAACATGATCAGTTATTATTATGATTAATTTACACCATAATAGGATAAAAATGTTAGACAATTAAATATACATCATTTACACCATTTAGATTAAGAATATCAGTCATATATTTTTTTTGTTCATTTAAAAACATCAGTTATAATTTTGTCATATTTCAAATTACCCATGTTAGAAAGGTACATAATTTATTTTCACATTACCCAATTTAGAAAGGTACATAAGTCATTACATTTCACATTACCCATTTTAGAAAGGTACATAATTCATTACATTTCACAGTACCCATTTCAGAAAGTTACATAACTCATCTCACATCAATTTCATTTTAAATAATTAGATTACATCCCTTAAATTAGATAAATATTAGTATTAATGTAAGCATATCTTAGGATTAATGTGGCAAAATAGATTAAAATAGTTAACACATTAAATACACATTTATAGAAGTAGTAGTAGTGTCAGTAGAGTATGATTACAGTAAAATATAGTTGGTCATAAGACCAAGGGTATAAACCATCAACCCTTTGTACTTACATGTAAATATGTTGTATATATATGACTCGTGCAGCGATTTACGCACAGTCATTGAGCTCAACTTTCTCAAACTGAGCCAAACGTGTACAGTGTCACTCCAGGGTTTTTAAATAATTGGGAGGGTGAAAGATGTGTGACAGAAGTAAGGGTAAAAGATGTGTAACAGAAGTGTGAAAGTGAGAGCAAATGTAAAATATACAAGGGAGAGTAAGATCGGTCAGCGGATGTTTCTGCCGCTCAACGCGACTTTTTATTTTTTGTCTGCGTCAAATATTTGCGTTCAATGTTGAAAATGTGCTGTGATGAATGTGTTGTGTGTAGTTTAGTTTAGATCTTAGATAAAGTATTTTAAGTCTCATAAGACGGAAACGTAGTCACGAATTAGTGTTATACACTTGTTTGTGGCCACATTTAACCGAATTATGGCACTTGAAAAACTAACTTACATACACATGATGGATAGATATACATGTTAGAAAGTAGACTATATTAGTAATTACATCCAAACACGCAAACAACCAGAAAAACAAACATATAAATTGCAGACATATTTCATAGATCAAAGGGAGATAACTTCGGATCAGGGGACATAATAGACAACGAAACACTAACTTAACAGTGAAAGATAACTTTACACGCGGAAGCGAATTAGGTAAAGCCTGTCGCACACAGCTTGGGTAATGGTTGTTTAATATTATATGGGGGACATGAAGCAATTCATGTGTTGACCCTAAGAAAGTCAACTTTGTATGGGTAGTAAGTTAATTTACTATTGGAGGGCAGGTCTTATAAGACAACGGTCCGGTTCAGACATACCTCTAATTAATATAATATTGCGATTGAGAAGAGGGCTCACGCCAACCAGACAAGTTTGTGGCGATTGCCAGTAGCCAAGTAAAGTCATACTACATTGTGCCATTAGTCAGTAGAAGTCTATGTAGTTACCCAAAGCCAGGTTATCTACAGTCTTTGACAAAAATTAGATACACTAATTTTTTTTTGAAACCTCTTGCGTCACAACCAATGACTCATAGTTGTTAGTGCACATTGCTGTCAACAACGGGGCGCCAGGTTAAATCATCTTCGATGACGCGATCTGTTTTTAGAATAGTGGGAATCTGGTGTAGATCCAGCCTCGTAAAAAGAGTACAGACAATTGTCAGAATTTTCGTGAAAAGAAAGGCAGCGAGGGTGGGCACTGGTCACCGAACCTGATTATGTCAAAGCCTAGAAGGCTTAACACTTCAGACCCCAACATGAGCATCTGCCATAAGTATCCACATTTTTCGTGACATGTTTTGCAGGGATGTGTAATGTCTCCAGATCTTTTTTCCCTATACAGTGAAAATATTTTCAGGAATGTAGAAGATACAAATGGAATCAGCATTGGAGGACGAAACATCAATAACATTAGATATGCAGATGATACAGTATTGATTGCAGACAATGCAAAAGATCTACAACAATTAGTAGACGCAGTTGTTGTACACAGTGAGCAGCTGGGGTTGGAATTAAATTGTAAGAAGACACAGGTTATGGTCGTTACTAGGAAGAACGAAGTACCACAATGTAATATACAAGTAAATGGGAATATTCTTCAACAAGTGAATCGGTACAATTATCTCGGAAAAGTCATAACATCTGATGGGAGATGCCTTGAAGAGATTAGAACAAGAATCGTGTCACCGCCTCACATTTATAGATATTAATTAAAGGGCTGCAACTCCCGCCCAAGGGATAGAAGTGAGTCACTCGAAGGCCAGAGTAATCTAGAGCCCTCTCGAAGGACTGGTCAGTGAGTCCACGGTCCCGTGGACACTGATGTGGCCCGCCTATTGCGGGATCCACGAGGAACTCGGACAGAGTTGCGACCCGTGTCGGATTGGGACACGTGTGGACGGTCAGAGGACAGACGGACTGTGAGAGAGGCAACAGGGCCTGCCTTAGAGGGACTCAATAGATTAATAGATTAAACCCATGTGTATTTGGGATATATAGACTATATGCTAGATAGTTTGCTAGGATGTTTGTGATAACTATGTATGATGATGTTAATCTCTGTGATATGTAACTCAGCGCGGGAATGTTAACCCACTGCGCCAAAGCACTGTATAGTGAACTACAATAAATGTTCGATATTATCTTGAACGGAGTTATTGTTGCCTGTGTGAACCCGAGCTCAGATACCTAGACATGAGCAAGACGATGACAGGCTTTTTGGGGGCTTATTCTCCGGTTTTGGCATAAGTTTTAACTTTACACGGCTATAGATTGCCAAGTAAAACATCAAATTGATTTCTGTATAACAAATTGATAACTGTACAAGTTTAACTTATTTGAAACTTATTTGCAGCTATCTAGCGATAAAATAGTAGTAATATGAGTCCCTCTCTGCAGTGAGTCTCTCATTGATGTGAATAATTGAAACTATTTTTGACATGACTGTGACATTTTTTGACTGTTACTAATGTTTTCTCACTCTACGAGCAGATTGTTCCGCGAATAGTGGCGCGTGCAACCTATGTAACCTTTCCAACAGTGGCGAGAGTACAAGACAACATCCGCAAGTTCTGGGATTAAAAGCTAAGTTTCATATCATGCCCATTGCAACTCTAAGCGGTACTTCTCACCATCCATCCATGTATTATTTTGCTTTGCATTGATATGTTTGTATATTCATGACCTTGTAACTAATTTCT
>JACEFZ010014210.1:0-46195 GCA_014155875.1 Cepaea nemoralis
AAAAAAAACATATAGGTAGGTAGGCAGGCAGGCAGATTAGCAAAGATATAGACAGGCAGACGAGCAAAAATATAGGTAGGCATGCATGTAGGCAGACAGGCAAACATACAGACTGACAGGCAGGTAGGCAGACAGGCAAACATACACACTGGCGGGCAGGTAGGCAAACAGACAGGCACACATATAGATTATCAGACAGGCAATAAGATTTCGGGCAAGAACAAGTGTCTGCAATGGCTAGTCAAAAGTCGAATAACGATTAAACATAAACATGCTTCCACTAGAACAGGCAGACAAGAAGGTAGGCAGACAGGCAAACACATAGATAAGGCAGGCAGCCGGAGAGACAGACAACACGGGAAGGACCTTGCTACGAACAAACACATCGGAGAACACGAACGACCCACATATAGAGAGAGTTATGGAAGAGACGAAGTATGTCAGGTTTACTGTGTTGTTAAATGTCGGGCAGGTAACTTTATTGTCACTCAAACAATAACAACACCCACACAGATCAACAAAGCATGAATGATAATTTGACATCATCTGTACTGGACACCAGTTAGCAGCAGTATAACATTGACTTACCAGCTGGTTTATATACGTGTGGATACATGATTGGCGCCATCTGTGGGCCCATTTTTGACAGCGCCGCTGGGACCAGGGACCGGGGGAGAAAACATCTGTGGAGACAGAGAAAGAATATAACATGTAAACATCATCTAGCATGGTCACCTCGACTAACTGTGCGTGGCCTAGTCTTGTATATGTGTGGCCTAGTCTTGTATATGTGTGGCCTAGTCTTGTATATGTGTGGCCTAGTCTTGTGTGTGTGTGTGTGTGAGACCTAGTCTTGTGTGTGTGTGTGTGTGACCTAGTCTTGTGTGTGTGTGTGACCTAGTCTTGTGTGTGTGTGTGTGGGGGGGGGGGGGGGCTACTTGTGTGTGTGTGTGTGGCCTAGTCTTGTGTATGTCTGCCAACGCTGGACATTTCTGTGTGCTGCCTGTTTATAAAAATAGCAACTGTCATTGATTCCTATAGTACCTTGCGATTTAGGAAGGGAGAGGGGTGAGAATTAAGGCCGCCTGGCTCGGGTACACGCGAACTGTGCACTTTAGTGTTTTCTTTCTCCCCCCCCCCCCCCCCCCAGAAAAAATGCCATCACTTTACCAAGGATTCGAACATAGGTGTCCCGAACGGTAGCCTGACGTTTTCATCTTTCGGTCAGACGCTACCCGGTTCTAGAAATGAAGCAAATATCTGTAACGCCGTAACCTACCGTACATGTTGTAAGGAGCTAGTGAGGGTTGGTGTGAAACATCGTAACCTACCGTACATGTTGTAAGGAGCTGGTGGGGGTTGGTGTGAAACACCGTTGTTGTAAGGAGCTGGTGAAGGTTGGTGTGAAACACCGTAACCTACCGTACATGTTGTAAGGAGCTGGTGAGGGTTGGTGTGAAACACTGTAACCTTCCGTACATGTTGTAAGGAGCTGGTGAGGGTTGGTGTGAAACACCGTAACCTACCGTACATGTTGTAAGGAGCTGGTGAGGGTTGGTGTGAAACACCGTAACCTACCGTACATGTTGTAAGGAGCTGGTGAGGGTTGGTGTGAAATACCGTAACCTACCGTAAATGTTGTAAGGAGCTAGTGAGGATTGGTGTGAAACTGGCGACCTCATCCAACAGAAAACTTTAGCTGCAAACACTAACCAATCATGAACACGTCAATTGAGATAAGAAAAATAGTTCTGCTGAACAAGCAGTACGACACGGTGTGAATTCTGGAGTGACAACTTACCTCCTTTCACTTATGAAAGTCTCCAGAATTGGCTAATGGAATGCTACAACTATGAACGAATTGGGATAAACTGCGCATTTAATATGTGAAATGAAATATATAGATAGATTTTTGAGATTGCGCGAAATAAGATGAAAAGGAGAAGACAAAAGCTTCTAAATACAGATTAAACTGTGCTGTTCTCTGGCCATACAGAGAAAATGCCACTCTGAGTGAAAGGGTGGCCCAGATGCTATCCACAGAGGCAGAGAAAGCATTAACAGAAGTGGGAAGCAGGAATATCTTGAAAAATAGCATTATTTTTAACCACAACACAGAAAGTAAACAAGAATGTGATCTAGTGCGAACCAACAAATGATAAAGATAAATCAGCGAAGAAGAAACTATGTACCATAGTACAATATATGATCAAAGAAATGGCAATATCAATATTTTAATGGGTGACTAGAATGAAAGGATAGGATCGGATAGCAAGGATAAGATAGAAATCTTGGATGAGACATGAACTTGAGGTAATGAATGATAATGAAGAATTATTCACACATTTCTGAGCAGTTGATCAGAATGGATCGTGAGAAGAAAGGAATGACAAACCCATTCATTCAGTAGCATATCCCTTGTAGAACCTTGATCCCATAACAACCGACCGGAAAACTTATCGAATGACAAACTAGTGAACGTAAACTTGAAATGAAATCGCAGACAAAAAATGCTGGGGTTGACTAAAAACGTCCTGTTAAGATATGCATTTAACTTTAATACAAGAGGAAGTGTTTCCGCATTAAGAAATGCACAAAGCGAAGTAGGTATCACTAGAAAATCCAATCTATCATATTTTTATTAGGAATTTAGATACCGCTACATAAGGTAAATGCTTTCAGAGGTGCAGATGTAGATTTTAAGTATCTACTACAAGTAAACTGAAGTTGACACTCAAGAGATACATAACATCTTATAAACACAGACATTAATACACTTTATGTCATCTCAGAAATCAAGACTACTCAAGAAATATTTATGACCACAGCTTGTACAAGAACCAGGGTTCTGCAACAGTTATAATAGTAGACGAGGTGAGTACATAAGACTGTTGCCACCAAGACTAAAAGCGTTTTGAATTAACCAAACATTCACGTCCCCGGGGGGAAAGGTGGGAGGGGGGAGAAGACCGCTAAACAATAGAAGAAAACAGAAGTAGACGCAAACACAACTAGAGCTAGCTATTTAAGTATTTTTTTTTTTTGTTGCGTATCCCTTACGGGACGTTGCAGTCAACACCAGCATTTTCGGCTGTTGTTGATGTACTAGGCAAGTGTTACGTTAAGTAGTTTGCCATTGCTTTCTGAACGACCGGCCCCTATACCTTTTTCGAAAAAACCAGCACCGCCGTGTTTCGAACCCGGGTATACGGGCTCACAAACCGCGTTCGCAAGCCCTTTAGCCACAGAGACCAGTTATTTAAGTATAGCCCATGGAAAATACACACAAAATACGCAGTCGTTATAAAGCGGGTATGCCGGCTTCGTGGCGAAGTCGTTACGGACGCAATTCATAATCCCGTATACTCGCGTGCGAAACACAGCTGCGATTGATTTGGCAGCAGATCGCCTTGCGTTAGTTTTTTACGAAATGTTATAGGTGCCGGTCGTTCAGAAAGCAATGGCAAACTACTGAACGTTAACTTGCCTAGAGATCACAACAGCAAAGAAAAATGCTGGTGTTTACTGCGATGTCCTGTAAAGGATATGCAACTATCTAGATGATGAACAAGTGAATAATAAAACAAGTGGATGATAATCAAGTGGATAATAAACAAGTTGACAATAAACAAATGGATGACGAACAAATGATTGACGAACAAGCGGATAATAGAAGAAGTGGGTAATAAACAAACGGATGATGAACAAGTGGAAAATAAAACAAGTGGATGATAAAACAAGTGGATAATGCACGGGAGGGGGGGGGGGGGGGGGGAAAGAGAAATAAAATAAGTCAATAATAAACAAGAAGACAATGAGCAAGTGGATAATGAACAGCTCGATAATGAAGCAGCGAATAACAAAACGGAATACATTGATAAAAAGTAGCAGGTAATGAGAAACAAGGAAATACAAGAAAACAAATGTAGAGGCACCGGGAAAGGAAACAGAGCTAATGAAATAAAACTTGTAAAAGACAACTTAAATATTATGGAAACATCAAAAAGACATGACACTTTTATCAAGACCATTATGTATGAAACAGCCGTAGACAGGGAAGCAAGAGGGCAGGCGGAGATACAAGTGGACAAATAATGGTTTTTGTTCATCAATAATGATGATGACTATTCTATTCATCCAGTGGGGTTGAAAGTTTGGAGCCGTGAGTTCTAAGATGGCTGGCTGGTAAAGCCTATTTTGGCTCAAACCGTTCTTTAATGTGGGCAAAGAATTCTTGACGTTCCAGAAGGAGTATCTCCTGCGGTGGTTATTTTTTTTTTAAGATGAAGTTGGATGAAGAATGACTTGCTCGTTGAACTGGATTAAAGTGAGGGAGAGTTGTGCATTCGCAATTCGTCGACCACACTCTCTCGCCTGAGTCCATCTGAATCCAGTGGCAAGACAAGTCAAGACGAGTGGTCAGATAATATCAACAGATGGACCAGAATCAACAACAATGTCCGAGTGTCCCTCCAGATCACGAGGCGGAAGGTGCTGGAGATCCACTGCGAAGACGACACTTGGCTGACTGATTTAATATTCAAATCACGTCTAATTTGTCCTCAAAAGTCGGAGAGTGCCTGCCTGTACGGCGAGGAACCACCAGTCTGCACACAAATAAGCCAGACATGGGACAACGGATACTCACGCAAACCCCAGGTTGGACAACAGGATGCCTTCATCCGACATACAGGACTTCACGTTGGAGCTCAAGCCAACGAACACAAGCAAAGCAAGCACGTCTAATTTGTTTAGTTTAGTCGACGGATCAACATCACGGCACACGGGTGTAACCCATAAGTGCTCCGTTCTTCTCCTAACTCAAGTCTGCGTCCGGAGAAATTCATCTCAGTGCACGAACTCCGTAGCACCAGCGAGGATCCTTAAATACTTTGGGTAGATTTTTAACTCCAAATTTTGCCCGGGCAGCGCAGTTAGGCTACTCTTTTTCGATTTCCAACTGCCAATGGATTTTTTACGTGCGCAACAATACACACGGGCGTCCGATCTCACTACCCAGAGACCAGGGGAAATTTTGTTACTAGAAGTCCACGCGCTATCTCGTAACACCAAGATCACAATATACAAAACACTGATCAGACCAGTTGTGCTGTATGGCTCTGAAACCTGGAGTACAACGAAAGGAGACGAAGCCTTGCTACAAACCTTTGAGAACAAAGTTTTAAGACGCATCTTTGGACCCATTAGGGATACACAAAGTGGAGAGTGGAAAAGAAGTAACAAAGACATTTATGATCTGTTTAAGTCCCCGCTAATCACTGGTATCATGAAGGCTAATAGACTACAATGGCTGGGAGATATAGAAAGAATGGAAGGTAATCGGGAAACACAACTCGCTTACACTCAGGAAATAAATGACCGTAGACCCCGAGGTAGACCAAGAAGACGGTGGAGAGATAATACATATACAGACCTACAAGCACTTGGAATCAACGACTGGCAAGAGAAGGTCCACCAGAGAGACGAATGGAGACGGATTGTATTTGCAGCAAAGAACCTCAATGGCTCGGAACGCTGAAGAAGAAGAAGAAGAAGAAGAAGAAGAAGAAGAAGAAGAAGAAGAAGAAGAAGAAGAAGAAGAAGAAGAAGAAGAAGAAGAAGAAGAAGAAGAAGAAGAAGAAGAAGAAGTCCACGTGAAAATAATCCCTGGTCCTCACCGGGGCTTGAACCTGGGACCTCCAGCACTCGACGGACCGGGGATACCATACCTCGAGACCACTCAGCCCCCTAAATCACGTCCAATGATTGCATACAATCTTGTATGCCAACCAGTGTAAAAAGGTACAAAGCTGCAGGTCAGCATGGCCGAATGGATAAGAACGCGTGTTGTTAAATATCCGATGTGCTGATGCCAAGGTAAGGGATTCAACTCCTACACCGGACAGTTGGACTAAAATGTTTACCTCTTATTCCTTGACTTGGGGACGTAAATTACAAGTACCTCTGAAGATGGAGTGGGTTCGTCTGATGGCGAGAGACACTGTTAATAGGTAAAGCTAATTCACACTCAAAATTCAGTCCAGCAATACTAGAGGTAGTGTGTATAAGCTATGCTTATAGTTCACAGCTAGCCAGAGAGAGAGAGAGAGAGAGGGAGAGAGAGAGAGAGAGAGGAGAGAGAGAGAGAGAGGAGAGAGAGAGAGAGAGAGAGAGAGAGAGAGAGAGAGAGAGAGAACGAACGAACAAACGAACGAACAAACTTTATTTTAAAAGGGTAACAAATTGGGCACGCAGGCCCGTCTTACATTCGGCCCTTTCAATCACTCATCTTTCATTCATCAAACGTGCATGTTACATTAACATAGGGGAAAAAAACATTATCAAATGGATTTTGTAAGCATAAACAATGCATATTGCAATGTTGTGTGACACATCCCCCATCCACCCTCATATCCGGCAGCCACCAACACAGCCCCCACCCACCAAATCTCTCCCACCCACCCACACATACCTCCACGCACTCACACAGAACCAGGCAAAACATACATGCCGCCATCCAAACACTGATCCCCCACCCAGACACATTTCCCCACCCATACACACATCCTCACACACCAAGAAGAAGAAGAAGAAGAAGAAGAAGAAGAAGAAGAAGAAGAAGAAGAAGAAGAGAAGAAGAAGAAGAAGAAGAAGGACGAGGACGAGGATGAAGAGGAGGAGGAGGACGAGGATGAAGAAGAAGAAGAAGAAGGACGAGGACGAGGATGAAGAGGAGGAGGAGGACGAGGATGAAGAGGAGGAGGAGAGGGAGGAAGAGAAGAAGAAGAAGAAGAAGAAGAAGAAGAAGAAGAAGAAGAAGAAGAAGAAGAAGAAGAAGAAGAAGAAGAAGAAGAAAAAAACCACACACACATACCCCCGCCAACCCACACATCCCGCACCTATCAACACACATATCCCGCACTCTCACAATTTTCCCCACCCACCCACACAGACATCAGCCAACCTACACCCACTCACCCAAGAGAGAGAGAGAGAGAGAGAGAGAGAGAGAGAGAGAGAGAGAGAGAGAGAGAGAGAGAGAGAGAGAGAGAGAGAGAGTATTCGGGTATTGGGTCAGTGTGGCCAAGGGAATTTATCATGCTCGCGCTTAAACGTCCTGTGCGCTGACGGTGTGTGTAGTGGGTTTATCCCACACACCGGTCAGTTGAACTCTAGCGCTGTCTTTTCTTTTAGAGAGCAACGGAAACTACTGAGCATTAAATTGCCTAGTAAATCAGCCTGGGGTTGGTCGCAACGTCCCGTAACAGGAGATGCATCATTACGGAACACTTCAGACAGTTACCACGGAACTCCGACTTTCGGTTTCTCAGAGACTCCCGCGAGTCGTCGCTGGAGCTACGGAGTTCATGCCTGCTTTCGGCACAGAACTGCGGACAGAGGACAAAGCCATATGGGATAAAACCCGGTGCAATGAAGTCGATCCTCTGGCTCCTACACGTCTTTAAACCCTTCAAGATATCTGAAGTTATAGCAAGTCTAGTCAGTCAGTCAGTCAGTCAGCCAGCCAGCCAGCCAGTCAGTCAGTCAGTCAGTCAGTCAGTCATGCAACAGCTCGTCCTCACTGCACATCGAACCATTCAGTCCATAAGTGCTCAGATCCCCTCCTTAGTAAATCCGGCAGCATGTAGCGGCTCACGACACAAGTTCTGTGTTGGTCTATCAATCTTCTTCGGCTTCCTGCGTAGTGTTCACGTTTGGCCACACCACTTTTAATTTGCTGTTCTCGCAGTCTGGCCATGGTTGTAGATTCCCAGTCATCACTTTGTTCTCGCAAACGACTTACTTCTCGTAGAGCAGTGGTTCTCAACCAGTGGGGAATTCCGCCCAAAGGGGGATTTTTAGGGTTTCCAGGGAGGGGGAAAAGGGGGGGGGGGGGGGAGAGAATTAAGATTATTTCAAGATCGCGTTAATACAAAAACCGGTTACTTGATATTATTTTGACTCTATACTATACAGTTCTGTATTTCTCGCCCTTCTGAAATTTGTTTTATAACGTAAGTAGGCTCGAACATTACGTTGTATGTAGACGTCTAGACTTGTTCTAGTAAGTGTTATTAAATTTAGCTTCCATTTTTACGTATACTGTGTAAAGGGTGGAATTTATAGGGAGGAAATACGAAAAGGGGGGGGGGGTAATATTCTGAATATATGGTGAACGGGAGCATGGGCCAAAAAAGGTTGAGAACCACTGTCGTAGAGCATTCAGTATATCAGTCTGGTCCATAGCTCGTCCGCCCTCCACAGTGGCCTTACCTGCAAGCCTGTCCGCCTGCTAATTCCTTGTACACCCGCATGCCCTGGCATGAATATGAAACTAATAATCTTTGCCAGCCGTGACCGCTCCAGAGACAAAAACCACTGCCTTCGGACCCACCCCATCCCTATCTTCCTGAGCATACTCATTGAGTCACTAAGGAAACATGTCCGAGTGAAGGTCTGTAGCAAGTCTCTTAACTATTCGAGCGTCCAGACACGCGTGTTCTTCAACGAAACAACTACGTCATGATCTAGAGTTGAACGAGTTCGAGTCGGGCGTGCCGGCAACATATTTGACTAGACGTGCATAAATAATAACGTGTTTCCCCCCTCATAACCTTTGAATGCACACGTGAACCACCAAGCATAACGCCGAGCAGACCAAAGAAATACGTTCTAAGGTGCTTTAAAACTGGTTGGAGTTTATTTCTGTCTATTCTATTTAAGTACATGGTGGTTGTTGATTCAGGTGGTTCGCGGATTAATAACGACGCGTTATGTTCTTGAGGAGGTGGGGAGAGTAGGGAAGAAAAGATACATTGAATCACCTCGTTCTTTATGTTTTTCATATGTTGGATACTCGCATGACATGTTTGGGTGTCGATTTATCACTTCCACAATTACATTCAGCAATAGGTCTTGAGTTGTTATAGTCGGAGATGGGGTAACTGATTACGTATATTGTCAAGTTTTTCCTTCAACAATGCCAACATTCGTCAAGTCTTATCTCCAACACCGCCAACATTGTCAAATTTCATGTCAATCAACGCCAAAATTGTTAAGTTTTAAATTCAACAACGCCAACATTATCTATGTATACATTCAAGAACTCCCAACACTATAAAGTTCCACCTCCAACAACGCCAACAGTATAAAGTTTTGCCTCCTACAACGCCAAGATTATATTGTTCAACCTCCAACAATGCCAATATTATAAAGCTCTAACTCCAACAAAACCAACATGATCATGTTCTACCTCCACCAACACCAGCATTATAAAGTTCTGCCTCCAACAACACCAGCATTATCAACTTCCATTTCCAAATAAATCCAACATTATCATATTCTACCTCCAAAATTATCAAGTTCAACCTCCAAAAACACCAACATTATCAAGTTCAACCTCCAACTACACCGACATTATCAAGTTGAACCTTCAACAACGCAAACATGATCAAGTTCAACCTCCAACAACACCAACAATATAAAGTTCAACCTCCAACAACGCCAACATGATCATATTCTACCACCAACATTATTAAGTTCTATCTCCAACAACGCAAACATTATCATTTTCTAACACCAACATTATCAAGTTCAACCTCCAACACCACCAAATTATCAAGTTGAATCTACAACAACGCAACCATTGTCAAGTTATACCTCCAACAACACCAACATTATCAAGTTCTACCTCCAACAACACCAACACTATTAAGTTCTACCTCCAACAAATCCAACATTATCATGTTCTATATCCAACATTATCAAGTTCAACCTCCAACAACACCAACATTATCAAGTTCAATCAAGTTCAACCTCCAACAACAACATTATCAAGTTCGATCTCCAACAACACCAACATTATCAAGTTCAACCTCCAACAACACCAACATTATAAAGTCCAGACCTCCAACAACACCAACATTATAAAGTCCAGACCTCCAACAACGCCAACATTATAAAGTTCTACCTCCAACAATACCAACATTATAAAGTCCAGACCTCCAACAACGCCAACATTATCACGTTCTACCTCCAATAATGCAAACATTGTCATTTTCTAACACCAACACTATTAAGTTCAACCTCCAACACCACCAACATTATCGAATTGAATCTATAACAAACCAACATTATCAAGTTCAACCTCCAACAAATCCAACATTATCAAGTTATACCTCCAACATTATTAAGTTCAACCTCCAAAAACGCCAACATTATAAATTTCTACCTCCAACAACACCAACATCATCAAGTCCTACCTCCAAGAACATTATCGTCTTCTACCTCCAAAATTATCAAGTTCAACCTTCAAAGACGCAACACTATCAAGTTCTACCTTCAATAACGCCAACATTGTCAAGTTCAACCTACAACAACACCAACATTATGAATTTAAACCTCCAATAACGCCAACATTATCAAATTCTACCTCCAATAACGCCAACATTATGAATTTAAACCTCCAACAACACCAACATTATCAAGTTCAACCTCCAACAACACCAACAGTATCAAGTTCTACCTCCAACAACGCCAAGATTATCAAGTTAAACCTCCAACAACACAACAACAGTATCAAGTTCAACCTCCAAGAACGCCAAAATTCGCCAGTTTTTACCTCCACAATCGCAGCATTTCTCCGTTACGCCGAAAACAACCAGGTCCAGCCTTATAACCAACCGATCAAACGTCCCTACCTATCTCCCACCACCACCGCTATAACCCGTCGAACGAGCTGACTTCTATCAGCTGTTGCCATGGTAATATACCCAATTACCACATAATGAAAGGAAACCAGACCATGCACATAGTGAAGTGACCTGCTCACCTCTGGGGAAGGCAATTCTCACCACAAACATGTCTTCTAGTCTACCCCGAAAGGCCAAAGCACATTTCGATGCTAAAATTACCGACTTGTGTCGCCATTCTGCCATGTATGTGTGCTGCATTTTGTTTCAATCAATCAATCATGTGCCATGCCGGAAAGCGTGGGCGGTCATGACTCGCCACTTCACTCGATCACCGGTGTCGTGGATCAGTACATTGTTCCTGTCTCGTCCATGCCATGTGGCCAAGCCATCCAGGTATTTTCCTCTCGGTCTGCCTCTTGGTCTGTTCCCTTCGATCTTGCCAGTTGTCACCAAGTTCTCCAATCCATTTCTTACTTCGAATAACTTTAAGGCATTCATATACACATAAGGAAGACAACAGAAAAACAGTTCATATTATGAAACGCTAGACGACTGAGAAACCAGGAAATACAGGCACAAGGCATTTGAACTCGTCTCTCCAAATAACACAATGGCTTGGTTGAGAAGTGTGAATGTCGAAGCTCGACCAGTTAACTTTTAGTAAGTTAGCCGTGAATGTCGATGTTTCAAAAAACTAGGTACGGAGATAGTCCATAAACAAACACACATAATATTGTTTGGCGCTCATAGAAGGAGAAGAAGGAAGTAAGAGATTAGAGGACGTACTAGACAACCTAAAATTTGAAAGCTACATGTTACCGACCGGGATTCGAACCTGACACCTCCAAATGACGACAGCGCCTCGCTGCAGGAACAAGTGTACTTCGATGCATGACCAACAAGACACTCCAAAAAAGTGTCTACATTAGCCAGGTCTATCATACAGATGAACCTACAACTATGGAATACGGACAGAATTCGTATCAAACCATTGAGATAGCACTATAGATCTCATCGTTTTATATTAAACCAGCATAGGTCAAATAACAATCACACAAACACATCGGCTTGTAATGCTGTGTCCAGTATATTCACGAACATTTAAAGAAAAGAAATGATTGGTCAGTTCTAATGTTGTACGCGTATTACACAGAAAATCAATCGGGGAACCATTTGGGGCCACTAAGACAGTTCACAAATAGACACACACAGTATTGTTTGGCGCTCAGAGAAGTGGGGAGAAAGAAGTAGATATCAGAGGATGTACTAGATAACATAAAATTTGAAAGCAATAGCTACCGATGGACTGTCTCAGTGGCCTCAAAGGGTTACCAGATTGATTTCCTATGTACGGAGATGTATTTCAAGATCCGTTCAACAAACAAGATGTAAACACGTGTAATTTGAAGTTAGTTCAACAAACAGGATGTGATGTAAAGACGTGTACTTTGATGTAAGTTCAACAAACTAGATGTAAAGAAGCGTACTTTGGTGTTAGTTCAATAAACTAGATATGCAGGAGGTGTATTTTGATGTTAGTTCAACAAACAAGATGTAAAGACGTGTACTTTGATGTTAGTTCTTTCGGCAGGCCGCCCAGCGGAAAGAAACCGAGCCATATGGGATAACCACGTGCAATGAAGTTGATCCTCTCGACTTTTAAGACTGTATGTGTGTGTGTGAGCGCGCGCGTGCGTGCGCGTGTGAGAAAGAGAGAGAGTGAGAGAGAGAGGGAGAGAGATATAACCAGGTAGTTTATATTTTACGGAAGAGAGGTACACAAAGAGAACTTACACTGGAGTACAAGAACGTGCGTCTTTCTCGTTCCTGTGCACATTGCGTATGCCCGTGGACGTTGGGGCCTTCCATTCGACTAAACTGCACAGATCCCGCTGGCATCATGTGAAATCCTGGAGAAGAGGTGATCACACCGTGAGGTGACTGCGGCGGGCTGCTCAGAGAACCACTTCCTGTGGGCGACAGGGAATGAAGCGGAATCTTGTGAACTTGTCCAGAGTGGACCATGTTTGGCGAGCCCATCATTGGAGACATGGGCGATGCTTCCATGGGGTTTAATCCGTTAGCGGTATAGCTTGGTCGGCCGTAGACACCTGCCTGTGTTACTTGTGAGCCTACTCTCAGACGGCTTAAATGACTTTCCCCACTCCCAGGGATGCCGACGCTGCACACGGGCGAATTCGTTGAAGGCGGGGACATGACTGGGGAAGACCCAATCTGCGACTGCTGTAGAAGCTGGTCGTGATGCTGGTGGTAAACCAGCGGTGGCGGTTGCAGTGGGTTCCTCGAGTCCTGCCCCAACTGATAGGGATAAGCTGGTGGTAATCCATGCCCGCCTTGGGTGGCATATGATCGTAAGGACGTGCCTGGTGTCATTTGTACCAACGATGCTGTAGGGACAACATTTGGTGGACTTCTAGGGTTGAAGGCACCACTAGCCATAGGATATCGTGATCTGGATCCAAAATGGCCACCTGGCTCGCCATACTGGTAAGCCATGATATAAATATTTCACGCAGCCTAGACTCATCAATCGGTCTACAATGAAAGCCTTCGGGTATATCCACGTAATGTTTGCAAACTGCTATACCTAAAGACTCACAGAAGGTCACAGCTGGCGTGACAAACCGTTTCCCTCTTGTTTACAATCCAATGAGAAAACACTGCCTGCCAACTAAATCCTAGAATTAAGTAAATCAAATATATAACAAACTAGCCACCTTAAATACACAGCAGGCATCAGTTGCACAATACAAATTAATACACACTTCTTTATCGATCCTATTTACGGCAGATCTGCTGTGCTCGGATCTCAATTATTTTTATTAAATTCGCAACGGGAGCCGGGTTATCGCAGTGGTTAGCACGCATGTCTGCCGGCCCCAGGGTCGTGTGTTAGAATCCGACAAATAGGTTCGGGCTCCAGAGCGACTTAACCTCAAATGGGCACACCAGAAATGTTCTGGGAGGTAAAGGCGTCATGTGTGGCATTGACAACATCACCCACCAATTGCAGACTGGATCTATACAAATACAATGAATGAATCACCAATTTGAAGGGGGGAAAAAGAAAAGAAGTAGTAGTAGAACGGTAAGCTTTACTAGAACACGACCACAAGTAATAAAATGGACGCTGCGGTCTAAGACTTTGTCAGCACAGAAACAAACAATGCACACCGATATAACTACATGAATAACACTACATGAGAATATTTAAAAACTGGACTGTAAAAATTGACAAAAACTGAACAGACTATGAAGGCGAAATGTGAAACAGAAACACTTAAGGGGAAGGGCGATGATTAACACTGGAATTGGCGGAACTACAGTAAAGCTTAATGAATCACAAAAGGAGTAGGCGGTAAACTCCAACACGCCCCGCCCCGTCTTGTGTCGTGGGAAAGGATCCTTTTCCTTGCTTCACACTCGTTTCTGAATTGATGAACATACGGCAGCGCTGTTGAAACTACATTTCCTTAGGGACAGATTTCTCCTAGGAAATGTCACTGAACACGTCTACATCAGATCCCGAAATACAAACTGAGTTGAGTTGCGTTGAGCTAAAAACCGACATCACTGCACTCAGGACATTCCCACACGCCTCCGTCCCCTCGTTCAACAGCCAGCGAAGAGTCATACTACTAATCATTCCCACCGCTATCTGACTGAAAGTTCTCCTGGTCTTCCCTCTCAGTTTTGAGATTCTTCCACAACCCCTGCTGTTTCCCCGCAATCTCATTCTTTCCACATACAGGATCTCAATCTGTTCCCCCCACATTTTCCACCTGGTTTCTATAGGCGTGTGACCACTTTTCCCTTGTCCATAGAGAATCTACCACCAAGAGGTGCATTCCCTGCCAGCCAATCATCCTGTTCATCCCCCCCCCCCCCCCCCCACTCCTGCTTGACCATACAATTCTCACAATCTGTATGTAACCTCCGAAGCCAGGATAGCCATTCCACACAAAACATTCCTTTCTCCACCGTACTAAACATACTCCTTGAGTCCGTGTTGAGTACAATGTGTGTTGCAGTGGTCTCCTCTAACCAAGGGAATGCCGCTGTTACTGCTCCCACCTCCATTCTCATGCCGGAGCTAGTAGTCTCATATGCCAGACTCACGAAACACGAATACGGATGCTAAACATGTCAGTGGTCACTGAGATTTCTTGTGATACCCAGCGTTGCTAGGGTAATCAGAAGCGTCTACGTGTGGGAACTTATTATCACTGGTTCGACAATCTCCTGTTTGAAAACAGCATAATTTAAGATACCATAATACGGACCGACAACACACGAAACTAATAGTTCTGAAAGTGGGTGGAAGCCTGGGGAGGGGGGGGGGGATATCCAGGACGTCCAGCGGCAATTGTCTGTACTCGGTGGCTAAATGTAAACACTTGGAACAATTACTACGTGGCTAAATGTAAACACTTGTTGGAGCAATTACTCGGTGGCTAAATGTAAACACTTGTTGGAACAATTACTACGTGGCTAAATGTAAACACTTGGAACAATTGCTACGTGGCTAAATGTAAACACTTGTTGGAACAATTACTACGTGACTACATGTAAACACTTGTTGGAACAATTACTCGGTGGCTAAATGTAAACACTTGTTGGAACAAAACGTTTGACCGGGCACTGAACAGTAAAAATAGCATAGTAACCGTCACACTACCGGGCACTGAACAACAAACACAGCACAGTAACCATCACACTACCGGGCACCGAACAACAAACACAGCACAGTAACCATCACACTACCGGGCACTGAATAACAAACACAGCACAGTAACCATCACACTACAGGGCACTGAACAACAAACACAGCACAGTAACCATCACACTACAGGGCACTGAACAACAAACACAGCCCAGTAACCATCACACTACAGGGCACCGAACAACAAACACAGCACAGTAACCATCACACTACAGGGCACCGAACAACAAACACAGCACAGTAACCATTACAATACAGGGCACCGAACAACAAACACAGCACAGTAACCATCACACTACAGGGCACCGAACAACAAACACAGCACAGTAACCATCACACTACCGGGCACCGAACAACACACACAGCACAGTAACCATCACACTACCGGGCACTGAATAACAAACACAGCACAGTAACCATCACACTACCGGTCACTGAATAACAAACACAGCACAGTAACCATCACACTACCGGGCACCGAACAACACACACAGCACAGTAACCATCACACTACCGGGCACCGAATAACAAACACAGCACAGTAACCATCACACTACCGGGCACCGAATAACAAACACAGCACAGTAACCATCACACTACCGGGCACTGAATAACAAACACAGCACAGTAACCATCACACTACAGGGCACTGAACAACAAACACAGCACAGTAACCATCACACTACAGGGCACTGAACAACAAACACAGCCCAGTAACCATCACACTACAGGGCACCGAACAACACACACAGCACAGTAACCATCACACTACCGGGCACTGAATAACAAACACAGCACAGTAACCATCACACTACCGGTCACTGAATAACAAACACAGCACAGTAACCATCGCACTACCGGGCACCGAACAACACACACAGCACAGTAACCATCACACTACAGGGCACCGAATAACAAACACAGCACAGTAACCATCACACTACCGGGCACCGAATAACAAACACAGCACAGTAACCATCACACTACCGGGCACCGAACAACAAACACAGCACAGTAACCATCACACTACCGGGCACCGAACAACAAACACAGCACAGTAACCATCACACTACCGGGCACTGAATAACAAACACAGCACAGTATCCATCACACTACCGGGCACTGAATAACAAACACAGCATAGTAACCATCACACTACCGGGCACTGAATAACAAACACAGCACAGTAACCATCACACTACCGGGCACTGAATAACAAACACAACACAGTAACTATCACACTACCGGGCACTGAATAACAAACACAGCACAGTAACCATCACACTACCGGGCACTGAATAACAAACACAGCACAGTAACCATCACACTACCGGGCACTGAATAACAAACACAGCACAGTAACCATCACACTACCGGGCACTGAATAACAAACACAGCACAGTAACCATCACACTACCGGGCACTGAATAACAAACACAGCACAGTAACCATCACACTACCGGGCACCGAACAACACACACAGCACAGTAACCATCACACTACCGGGCACCGAACAACACACACGGCACAGTAACCATCACACTACCGGGCACCGAACAACACACACGGCACAGTAACCATCACACTACCGGGCACTGAATAACAAATACAACACAGTAACCATCACACTACCGGGCACTGAATAACAAACACAGCACAGTAACCATCACACTACCGGGCACTGAACAACAAATACAACACAGTAACCACTATGCTAGCACGCCGCTGTGTCGTATCTTGATATCCTTATCCCCGTGTAAGGAGTCTACGACTGCAATGGTATATACGCACGTCAGTTTTCGCGAAACCAATTAGTGAACAGATAGGGACAGATATACTTCTGTTTAATGCCACAATGAATCAACGGAAACGGGACTGGTGTATTAGCAGAATAGAAAACAGAGGGCATCTTTGACCTCAAGAGAACAAATACAACGCTTCACAAGGCTATCATAGTCATAAGTAAGTAATTAAGTAAAGTAAAGTAAAGTAAAGTAACATAAGTGTGTGTGTGTGTGGTTTGCATGTGTGTGTGTGAGTGTATGCGCGCGCGTGCGCATTTTTCATTTTAATAACCTGGCGAAACGTTATATTGTTTCTCCCGAGGTCGCGTGTGTGTATGCGCACGCGCGTGTGTGCGTGGTTGTGGGTGTGTTATGTGTGTCGGTGCCACTTTGTTCTCTGTGTGCTGACGAAGGCTTTTAAACCACAACGTCCATTCTGACACTTGTGATTTTGCACTCGAAAAGCTGAATTCCGCGTCCCGTTTCCGTTGATTCACTGTGGCATTAAACAGAAGTATGTCTGTCCCTATCTGTTCACTAATTGGTTTCGCGAAAACTGACCTGCGTGTATAGTATATATATATATATATATCTTTACAGTCGTAGACTTCTTACACGGGGATAAGGATATCAAGATACGACACACCGACGTGCCAGCATAGTGGTTTTTTTTTTTTTTCGCATATCCTTTACAGGACATCGCTGTCAACAGCAGCATCTTTCAGCTGTCTGTTGATTTCTTGGCAAGATTACGCTCATTAGTTTGCCATTGCTTTCTGAGCGGCCGGCTCAGTTATCCCGCAAATCCCCAGCGGGGGTAGAACCGCTCCCAGTTCTCGCCCGCTACGAGACTGCGTGATAAACGGGATTACGGAGAAAGTGTTGTAACCCCTCGGCCAGAGAGATCGGCAGCATAGAGGTGTTGTATTTGTTGTTCAGTGCCCGGTAGTGTGATGGTTACTGTGTTGTGTTTGTTGTTCAGTGCCCGGTAGTGTGATGGTTACTGTGTTGTGTTTGTTATTCAGTGCCCGGTAGTGTGATGGTTACTGTGCTGTGTTTGTTGTTCGGTGCCCGGTAGTGTGATGGTTACTGTGCTGTGTTTGTTGTTCGGTGCCCGGTAGTGTGATGGTTACTGTGCTGTGTTTGTTTTTCGGTGCCCGGTAGTGTGATGGTTACTGTGCTGTGTGTGTTGTTCAGTGCCCGGTAGTGTGATGGTTACTGTGCTGTGTTTGCTGTTCGGTGCCCGGTAGTGTGATTGTTACTGTGCTGTGTTTGTTGTTCGGTGCCCGGTAGTGTGATGGTTACTGTGCTGTGTTTGTTGTTCAGTGTCCGGTAGTGTGATGGTTACTGTGCTGTGTTTGTTATTCAGTGCCCGGTAGTGTGATGGTTACTGTGTTGTGTTTGTTATTCAGTGCCCGGTAGTGTGATGGTTACTGTGCTGTGTTTGTTGTTCGGTGCCCGGTAGTGTGATGGTTACTGTGCTGTGTTTGTTGTTCGGTGCCCTGTAGTGTGATGGTTACTGTGCTGTTTGTTGTTCGGTGCCCGGTAGTGTGATGGTTACTGTGCTGTGTTTGTTATTCAGTGCCCGGTAGTGTGATGGTTACTGTGCTGTGTTTGTTATTCAGTGCCCGGTAGTGTGATGGTTACTGTGCTGTGTTTGTTGTTCAGTGCCCGGTAGTGTGATGGTTACTGTGCTGTGTTTGTTATTCAGTGCCCGGTAGTGTGATGGTTACTGTGCTGTGATTGTTGTTCAGTGCCCGGTAGTGTGATGGTTACTGTGCTGTGTTTGTTGTTCAGTGCCCGGTAGTGTGATGGTTACTGTGCTGTGTTTGTTATTCAGTGCCCGGTAGTGTGATGGTTACTGTGCTGTGTTTGTTATTCAGTGCCCGGTAGTGTGATGGTTACTGTGCTGTGTTTGTTATTCAGTGCCCGGTAGTGTGATGGTTACTGTGCTGTGTTTGTTATTCAGTGCCCGGTAGTGTGATGGTTACTGTGCTGTGTTTGTTGTTCAGTGCCCGGTAGTGTGATGGTTACTGTCTTGTATTTGTTATTCAGTGCCCAGTAGTGTGATGGTTACTGTGTTGTGTGTGTTGTTCAGTGCCCGGTAGTGTGATGGTTACTGTGTTGTGTTTGTTGTTCAGTGCCCGGTAGTGTGATGGTTACTGTGCTGTGTTTGTTGTTCGGTGCCCGGTAGTGTGATGGTTACTGTGCTGTGTTTGTTGTTCGGTGCCCGGTAGTGTGATGGTTACTGTGCTGTGTTTGTTGTTCAGTGCCCAGTAGTGTGATGGTTACTGTGCTGTGTTTGTTGTTCGGTGCCCGGTAGTGTGATGGTTACTGTGCTGTGTTTGTTGTTCGGTGCCCGGTAGTGTGATGGTTACTGTGCTGTGTTTGTTGTTCGGTGCCCGGTAGTGTGACGGTTACTATGCTATGTTTACTGTTCAGTGCCCGGTAGTGTGACGGTTACTATGCTATGTTTACTGTTCAGTGCCCGGTAGTGTGACGGTTACTATGCTATGTTTACTGTTCAGTGCCCGGTAGTGTGAAGGTTACTCTATGTTTACTGTTCAGTGCCCGGTAGTGTGAAGGTTACTCTATGTTTACTGTTCAGTGCCCGGTAGTGTGAAGGTTACTCTATGTTTACTGTTCAGTGCCCGGTAGTGTGAAGGTTACTCTATGTTTAATGTTCAGTGCCCGGTAGTGTGACGGTTTTATGGTATTTTTTTTGTTCAGTGCCCGGTAGTGTGACGGTTACTCTATGTTTACTGTTTACTGTTTTTAAATGGGGTTAAAGGCGAGACGATCAAACCCATCTGGTTAGGTTCACAACCTAAGAACGGCAAGTCATCAACTGAGAGCATTGCAGACAGAACGAACTTCATAGTTCCATCGATGACCCACGGGTACTTCCGAAGAAAAATTGCGCTCGTGGTATGATCGATGCGACCCGAAAGCGAACCTACAAATTTCAGAGTGCGAGACAGACAACTTGACCACTTCGTTACGGAATCCTACACACAGAAACATCAACAATCTAGGGAAACCCTGAAGTCACTGAATATGCCTAAGCCAGCCTCGCGCTTTGAAGATTGTAGGTTCGATTCCGGCCTAGGTCGTTCGGTTCACAGGTGCAATATTCTCGGAGACTCCTGAGGGAAGTCGCTGCAGCTATGGAGTTCTTGCTTTGTACGAGGCTTTAGGCAGGTCGCCGTGGGGAAAGAGACCAAGCCGTATGGGATAACACTCGGTGCAATGAAGTCGATCTCCTTGCATTATCAAACGCCCCTTTTCAACTGGAACAAATGCACTGGTACTGAATGACATTCACGGGACACTCGGGTGATCACTCGGAATGACAACTTCAAAGGTTTCAACTATAGTCTGGTATTATCTGGTTGCTGAGACCCTGGTGTGAGCACTGAGGCGCAGCGTGTTGCCTACATGTAAAGCATCCCCATATCCCCCATTTGCCATCCACCTCCACTAACATTATCTAACTTCCCGCTTTCACTTTGTTCCCGAAAATGTAGACTAATATAACATGCACACAATTATAGATCCCTACATCTGCTTCCAACATTGCCCTTGTTATGTTAACCCCGGTTTTTAAATTGATTAGCCATCATATAAGTAAAGGAATTAAGTAGGGATCAGAGGGCACGCTAGAAAAGCATCATCATCATCCAGTGCCCTGTCGGCTGGCGTGAGCGATCATGCTTCACAAACTGCGATCTCCAACGCCGTAGATCAATTCGTGTGTTGACTCCCTCCCGTGCCATGACACAAGACTGTCAAGAATTTTCTCACACTGTCGTCCTCGATCTCTTTCCACAGATCTTTCTAGTTGTCACAACATGTTCCAGTTTTTGTCTTCTCATCATGTGGCTAAAAAATGATGACTGTTTCTTTCTGATGTTCGTGATAACACTGTCTTTGCCACTTAGCTTCCCTATGAATGTCCAGATTGTTCATTGTGGCTGTCCAATTAATTTTCAGCATTCTTCTATAAATCCACATCTCCGAGGCTTTCGGGGATTTTTTTTTTTTTCGCCAGCATGACAATCATGCTAGACCAGTGGTTCTCAACCTTTATTGGCCCATGCACCGCTTCACCATATGTTCAGAATGCCATCCCCCCTCCTTTCCTATCTCTTCCCTATAGATCCCCCCCCCCCTGCCCCTACACAGTATACGTAAAAATGGAAGCTAAATTTAATAACACATACTAGAACAAGTCTAGACGTCTACATAAAATATTATTTGTTGGTCTACTTACGTTATAAAACGAATTTCAGAAGGGCGAGAAGTACAGAACCGTAAAGTATGGAGGGAAAAACAATATCAACTAATCGGTGTTTGTATTAACGCGATCTTGAAATAATCGTAATCATCCCTCTCACCCCCCCCCCCACCCTGTGAGAACCACTGTGCTAGACAATATAAACATTAAAGGGAACACTACGTCCGGTTATAATACAGTCATTCTGCCACGTGCTGCTTATGATGTCCTCTGTCACTCGAACCTTCGGTGTTCCAGGTTGTCACAGTGTTCTTTTCTCTTCTTAGTATACAATGTCCATGGTTCATAATCATAGTAATATTGTGTCCATGGTTGGTAACCATAGTAGTAATATGTTATATCCAGTGTCCATAACCATAGTAATGTTATATCCAGTGTCCATGGTTCATAATCAAAGTAATGTTATATCCAGTGTCCATGGTTCATAACCAAAGTAACGTTATATCCAGTGTCCATAACCAAAGTAACGTTATATCCCGTGTCCATAACCAAAGTAACGTTATATCCAGTGTCCATGGTTCATAATCATAGTAATATTGTGTCCATGGTTGGTAACCATAGTAGTAATATGTTATATCCAGTGTCCATAACCATAGTAATGTTATATCCAGTGTCCATGGTTCATAATCAAAGTAACGTTATATCCAGTGTCCATGGTTCATAATCAAAGTAACGTTATATCCAGTGCCCATAACCAAAGTAATGTTATATCCAGTGCCCATAATCAAAGTAATGTTATATCCAGTGCCCATAATCAAAGTAATGTTATATCCAGTGCCCATAACCAAAGTAATGTTATATCCAGTGCCCATAACCAAAGTAATGTTATATCCAGTGCCCATAATCAAAGTAACGTTATATCCAGTGCCCATAACCAAAGTAATGTTATATCCAGTGCCCATAACCAAAGTAACGTTATATCCAGTGCCCATAACCAAAGTAATGTTATATCCAGTGCCCATAATCAAAGTAACGTTATATCCAGTGTCCATAACCAAAGTAACGTTATATCCAGTGTCCATGGTTCATAATCATAGTAATATTGTGTCCATGGTTGGTAACCATAGTAGTAATATGTTATATCCAGTGTCCATAACCATAGTAATGTTATATCCAGTGTCCATGGTTCATAATCAAAGTAACGTTATATCCAGTGTCCATGGTTCATAATCAAAGTAACGTTATATCCAGTGCCCATAACGAAAGTAATGTTATATCCAGTGCCCATAATCAAAGTAATGTTATATCCAGTGCCCATAACCAAAGTAATGTTATATCCAGTGCCCATAACCAAAGTAATGTTATATCCAGTGCCCATAATCAAAGTAATGTTATATCCAGTGCCCATAACCAAAGTAATGTTATATCCAGTGCCCATAACCAAAGTAATGTTATATCCAGTGCCCATAATCAAAGTAACGTTATATCCAGTGCCCATAACCAAAGTAATGTTATATCCAGTGCCCATAACCAAAGTAACGTTATATCCAGTGCCCATAACCAAAGTAATGTTATATCCAGTGCCCATAATCAAAGTAACGTTATATCCAGTGTCCATGGTTCATAATCATAGTAATATTGTGTCCATGGTTGGTAACCATAGTAGTAATATGTTATATCCAGTGTCCATAACCATAGTAATGTTATATCCAGTGTCCATGGTTCATAATCAAAGTAACGTTATATCCAGTGCCCATAACCAAAGTAATGTTATATCCAGTGCCCATAACCAAAGTAATGTTATATCCAGTGCCCATAATCAAAGTAACGTTATATCCAGTGCCCATAACCAAAGTAATGTTATATCCAGTGCCCATAACCAAAGTAACGTTATATCCAGTGCCCATAATCAAAGTAACGTTATATCCAGTGCCCATAACCAAAGTAACGTTATATCCAGTGTCCATAACCAAAGTAACGCTATATCCAGTGCCCATAACCAAAGTAACGTTATATCCAGTGTCCATAACCAAAGTAACGTTATATCCAGTGCCCATAATCAAAGTAACCTTATATCCAGTGCCCATAACCAAAGTAATGTTATATCCAGTGTCCATAAAAAGAGTAATGTTATATCCAGTGTCATGGTGCATAACAACAGTAATGTTATATCCAGTGTCCATAAAAATAGTAATGTTATATCCAGTGTCATGGTGCATAACAACAGTAATGTTATATCCAGTGGCATGGTGCATAACAACAGTAATGTTATATCCAGTGTCTATGGCTCATAACCAAAGTAATGTTATATCCAGTGTCCATAACAACAGTAATGTTATATCGAGTGTCCATAAGCAAAGTAATGTTATATCCAGTGTCTATAACCATCATCATCATCAAGTGCCGTGCCGACTGGCGTAGGCGTACATGTTAGTTAGTTAGGCGTACATGTGTCTCCACAGATCTCGGTCTTTGGTTTTCTGGATCAACTCTGCTGCTGATATTCCTCCATGCCACCGTCGCAATCCATCCAGCATCATTTCTCGTGGTCTGTCTCTGCCTCTCTTCCCCTCGATCTTTCCAGTTGTCACGATGTTCTCCAGCACCTCTCTTCTCATCACATGACCAAAAAAAGATTTTTGTCTCTTTCTTATTGTTGTATATAATGTTCTAGTTTCGTTAACCTCTTTAAGGCATTCGTTGTTAGTTACTTTGGCAGTCCAAGGAATTCACAACATTCGATTGAGGAACCACATCTCTGTTGCTTCCAATCTCTTCCTAATTTGTTCATGTATATTCCAAGATTCACAGCCATACAGCAAAACATGTTCTATATAGCTCTTCATAACTACAGTAATGTTATATCCATGTGTCCATGGTTCATAACCATAGTAATGTTATACCCAGTGTCTGTGGCTCATAACCATAGTATTGTTATATTCAGTGTGTGATCGCAATGCCTATGATCACAAACATACCCAACCTACATTATATTTACTGTAAAATGATGACACGAGTATCAAACATCCCCACATTGCCATGTACTTACTGCCATCATTCTGTGTATACACATGATGCATGTCATTTGCAGGACGTGGCAACCAACACGAGATTGACTGTTTAGACCATACTGCACTCTGTAATTTAACACAGCTTTCTGAATGAGAAATCAACGCTGAATTGCGACTGGCCCGTGTGTAGAATGAACCCATACCTCGTGTTAGAACAGGCCAGCTAAGCGCGAGCACGGTAAACCTTTCGGCCATGTTGACCTCTTTTTTTCAGTCTGCATACAGTATAAAGAGACAAAGTCATGGTGGTGCAGTGGCTACCACGATTCCCTGTCGGCCATGTGTTCCAATCCCCACTGAGGTGGGGGATTTATTTATTTTAAATGAACCAAGGCTTGTGCATCGATCCATGTTATATCCAGTTATATAACAGGACAGTTCTAGGAAGTCAAGGCGGCAGATGTTATACCAACCACATCACCCATCCAGTGCCCATGGGACCATCTAGCACCATATACACAATACGCCTCAAGCTGTGTGGAAAGGCTCGCCGACTTATTTTAATACGAGGGTAAGTCAATAAGTAAGTCACAAACGGCTGTAGAAAAATAACTAACAATGATAACAATTTGAAACCAGTTTATTTTGATACATACATTGTCCCTTTATTTCTCAACATAATTTTCACCAACATTGATGCACTTATCCCATCGTTTTATCCCCCCCCCCCCCCCCCCCACTGGCTTCATAGAACCGCGTGCTCTTCTAAACCACGTTTTCACTTCACATTCAACTTCGGCGTCACTCGCGAAATGTCTCCCGCCAAGGTGGGTTTCAGTGGACTTAGCCCCTAGCGATTTCCCGTAAAGCGGTGCATAGCTGGGTAGAAAACGTTACGCGTGCAAGTCAATAAGTAAGTCACACAGTTCTGTGAGGTGGCAGGTAAATGAAAACATAGCACGCAATTCTATGCAGCTAGTTTGGGAGTACTGATAAAATGAAAGGATAAGTGCATCATTGTTGGTGGAAATTATGTTGAGAAATAAATGGACAATCCATCTATTATATGCCATGCCGGTAAGCATGGGCGGTCATGTTTTGCCATCTCACTCGATCACCAGAGTCGTGGATCAGCTCCGTGTTTCTGTCTCGACCATGCCACGAGGCCAAGCTATCCAGGTATTTACTTCTCGGTCTCCAACTTGGTCTCTTCCCTTCGATCTTGCCAGTTGTCACCAAGTTCTCCAATTCATTTCTTCTCATAACATGCCCAAAAAATTGTGACTGTCTACGTCTAATGTCTCTAATCAGTTTTTGATATTCATTTGTTTCTTGAAGGACTTGTTCATTGGTCTTTTTGGCTGTCCATGGTATTGTTTGCATTTTCCTCAGAAACCACATTTCTACAGCCATCATATGTTTTTTCAGCCTGACTGCTCATTGTCCAAGTTTCACATCCATATAAAAGTACAGGTTCTATGTAGCACCTCAACACTCTTTTTCTCGTTTCTATTGACATCTTTTTATTGGTCAGTATGTTTTTCATCTTGCTAAAGGCTACTTTTGCCGTGGCGATTCTCGATCTAATCTCTTCAAGGCATCTTCCATCAGATGTTATTACTGTTCCGAGATAATTGTACCTATTCACTTGTTGAAGAATATTCCCATTTACTTGTATATTACATTGTGGTATTTCGTTCTTCCTAGTGACGACCATAATCTGTGTCTTTTTACAATTTAATTCTAACCCTAGTTGTTCACTGTGTGTAACAACCGCATCTACTAAATTTTGCAGGTCCTGGACAATGGACAATGTATGTATCAAAATAAACTGGTTTCAAGTTGTTATCATAGTTAGTTATTTTTCTACAGCCATTTGTGACTTACTTATTAACTTACCCTCGTAAATATACCATATATCGGGCTTTAGTGGGTGATTTCATGTGTATGTAACATGTCGTGCTGTTCTAACAGCAATCATTAGATTAGTCAGCGCCAGTGCTGGTACTCAAATATATGGGAGGTCATCGCAATTAGGGATCTAACACCGGGGCTGTGCCAACAGGAAGATTTGACAGTGACTCTGAGATTACCGTGGGAATAACATCACTGCACATTCCAACAGTATCAGAGACTATATGTGTTATGTATTTCAACTAAAATATGATTCGCCCATTCCCTTTATATGATATATAATACTGCAGGATACACTTGACAAGATGCAGCGAAATATGCCAGGCAATAAATGTGTGCAACATGTTGTCTGTGGTTTCTGAGTTCAAAGACTGTGGTGTTGCCGTGTTCTGCTCACGACGCTCACTATTCCCTGGTCTTATCAACTCTCTACAGCTGGAGCGTATGCCAAAGCTACAATGTCCTTGCATGCCTGTGTGCTGTAGTTATATCTCGGATTTCCTCTATTTCTGCTTCGCCTGATCTTATCAATTCTCTACAACTTGGGGTTGTGCATGAACTACAATGTCTTTACATGCCTGTGTGCTGTAGTTATATCTCGGATTTCCTCTATTTCTGCTTCGCCTGATCTTATCAATTCTCTACAACTTGGGGCTGTGCATGAACTACAATGTCTGTACATGCATGTGTGATGTTGTTATGTCTTAAATTGCCTATTTTTTTTGTTTCCTTGATCTTAGAAATTCCCTGCAGGGCAAGATGACGCTGAACGTCCATGCGTGATTGTGTGATGGTGTTAAGTCTTGCATTTCCTCGCAATTTTCCTGCATTTTTTTTTTTTTTTGCGCTCGCTCGCTTTGAACTCACGTCTATTACTTTAGCTTTCCCTGTAACCCTCTCCGATTTCAGAAGTACTTGTAATTTACGTCCCCAAGTCAAGGGCGAGAGATCAATATCTCAGTCCAACTGTCCAGTGTAGGACCCCCTACCTCGGCGTAAGCATCCTTGATGTTTAACAACACGCGTTCTTATCCATTCAGCCATGCTGACCTCTCATTTCCTCCTTTTACTTTCCCTGAATGTTCCTTCCAGTGTTTATTCAATGAGTGATCCAAGGACAATCAGAAGTAAAACTGATCCAACGACAACGAGAAATAAAACCGGGAAGCTTTACTAGAACACAATCACAAGTGCCAAAATGGACGTTGCGGCTCAAGCCATCGTCAGCACACAATCAACAAACTGATACAAGTTAACTACATACTACATGCAACAATCGACATGATTCTCTACAGCAGACCTCCGTGCCTCGTACTGTAGACTGAAACAGCCTACTTGTGTGTATATTTGTCAACCAACAACGCCAAATAACAAAATGAATTAATATCCAAGACTTCACCACAGAGGAAAATAAATAACGTTCTTAAACTAAATTAATTACACCGAAAACACCACGCAACAATATCCCCAGCGTGCATGAAAGAAATATCCCAGTAACAGCACAGACCGGTGTCACTTTGCCCGCCTCACTTCACACTCCAACAATGTTGAAATTAGTTCGTTTAGTCCAGACTTCAGCCTCACTCTCTGACCAATCCCAGCAGAAGTCACTGAAGCTTCAGAATGCTAGGCATACCAAAGGGCACTTACAGCAAACATCACAACAAGCTCCACAACCGACTATAACAGGGCCACCCAACCACGACAGTAAATACACTCAGGGGCCGTGGCTTAGTCATTCAAGGCTTCACCCGGCGACACCTCGGCTATTGTAGCCGTCAATGGTTACTGTTTGCCTGGTGGTACTGACACGAACCATTCACGGCTCCCCAATGGAAGGTGTGGAAGCTGGGATAGCGCTGTGGCTGCTGGGGGAGCTGGCATGCTGTTCCGGAGATCAAGGGTTTGAATCCCCATTGAGTGGGATTTTTTTTTTATTGAGCTGGACTCCCAGGTTGGCGGAGACTAGAGTGGGTACTAGGAAATATTCCGGGGCGTAAAGGCGGTCGGCGTGAACTTGACGACAACCAATCGAGTTGAGTTTAGTCAATCAACAATATGGGGCAAGCATCAATGCGTGGAAAACGGTTGTTTACTTTTTGGTTTTCTTAATAATACTAATAATACAAGGTGTGCGATACTCTTTATGACAGTTATCAAAACAAGGGACAAAACCTCTAGAAAGGGGCATTCTTCTTCCCCTTCAACTCCTTTTCTTCATGTCCTCCTCTTGATATTATTATTTCTTTTTTCTTTCTCCTTCCTCATCCTTTTTTTCCCTCATTTTTTTTTCTTCCAGCCCTTCTTCTTCCTCTTCTTCTTCTTCTTCTTCTTCTTCTCTTCTTCTTCTTCTTCTTCTTCCTCTTCTTCTTCTTCTTCTGCTGCTGCTGCTGCTGCTAATACTGCCGCTGCCTGGTCAAGTGTCGCACACAGCGCGAACTCCGTTGTTCCATCGACTACCCCCAGGAGTCTCCAAGAAACATGCACTAGTGAACAGAAAGATGGTATCCGGAATCGAACCCACAACTTTCGGAAAGCGAGGCGGGCGACTTAACCACTTAGCCACCGACACCCCTGCTTCCCCTCCTCATACTGAAAACGGGTAGACACTTCATGCAACAGGCTGTATTGTACATGCAGGCCGGCTGACACATATTTTGTGATCATTATGCTCTGTGCGTATACAGCCCCACCCGGGGGAAGCACATGACGCACACACCAGCCAATTCACCACTCTGCTCCACATGGACAGTGTCGGCAACGCTTCTAGTATTTACATATTAATAGTTACAGCAACAGCTATTCGTGGTTACACAAATGTTATTTATTTAAGGTATGTAGAATAACATTCCCATTTTTATAAACTGCAAGCCTAGATTCAAAACTGTTAAGACTCAAAAACGCTGTTAGTATGCCTTGTGTCAAGTGTGGGAGAAAATAGGGCAATTAACGTGTAAATGTAACGGTAAAGATAATTCCGCACCAGATTACTGTGTGGGGTGTGAAAGGGGCGACAGGGCGTTACATTGCACAAATTAATACCTGTGAACTTAAGCGTTTGAAGTGGATCCCTAAACAACCGTTACTTGACCAATAGCAGCCTGGTATAGCAACAACGATGACATGCTCACCAAACGTGATCCTGCACAGCGCCATCGGAACAGAAGCATCACAAACGCTAATGCATGCAATTTTAAAAACCCCAAGATACAAAAATCAAACTGCGAATATAAACAAGGGAATCAAAGAGAAACAAGCGAATGCAATCCTATACTTAACCATCCCAACAGTAACATCACATAAATACATACAACCTATAATGTAACAGCCAAACATAGACGTCATATAATGATATACATAGAGCAAGCGTTGCAACAAACAAATATAAACGTCACATAACCAAATAAGTTTTTTTTAACAAAATAGAAACTACACCAACCAAACAGACACGTCACATTGCCAATCACATACAAACTATGTGGCTCCACTAAACAAACAGAAACGCCACACTAACAATCACATACAACTCGTACTGTTCCACCAAACAAACAAAAATGTAACACTACCAATCACATAATTATACTACCCCTTCGCCAAGCAAACAGAAATGTCACATAAGTAAATACATTTAAATAAGCACGTACACAAACTACACCAACAATACAGACATGCCATAACCTATAACTATAATGTTACAACAGATATATCACCAATCAAACAGAAACATCATATAACCACATACATATAACCCATAATGCCCCATCAACCAAGCAGAAACAACTAACCACACACACACACACACACACACTCTCCATTACCCGCCAAATATAACCAAAGAGAACGCGACATAAATAGAACTTAAAACGCCACCACGGGCTAAACGAGAATGTGGACAAATAATGAATTGGGCTGCAGTCACCAGTGAAATCAGGCCTAACCAGAGACGCACATTAGTCTAACTGGCAACAAGCACCACCTGGCGGTAAAATTATCTCTACAATCGGGGGAAAAACCCCGCCGAGGTAACGTCTCAATGGTGGACAGTCAGTCACTTCAGGCTATGTTAAGTAAACACCCTTGTTGCGTATTCAGCTGTCTTGACTACATCGTTCCGTTATGTCTTTATTAATCAACCTGTTGATATACGTGCATGCTTCTTTATCAGATTATCTGACGTATTTTTTCTTCAGTGCCATTTCTCATGTTCCAACTCGCGCCAAACCTTCCTTTGCTATCTCCTACAGCTCCCCATAATTTTCACCTCGGTCTCTAATACGTGTATTTTAGGTCTCCTTTTACTTCTGTTCCCCTGTGGGCTCCAGAGTAATGACTTTTTAGTTCAACCATTAACAGGTGTTCTCAATGTGTGTCACATACAGCGGTAGCGTCTTTTCCTCGCCTTTCGATTCGCTCGATGTGTTTAGTTCTCTATGTAAGATCCGCATTAGGGATCATGCCATACCATATTGGTCCGCCTATCCCGCGCAGACACCTGTTAAAGAATGGGGTTGCGGTAGCGTAATGTTTGTCCATCAAGTATGATGGTGACCACTCATTTCATCCAGTGAGGTTTGAACGCTTTGAGCCGTCAGTTCTAATATGGCTGGCAAGGCCTATTTTGGCTCGAAATGTTCACTGACAATGTGGGCTTGACTTTACTGGAGGAGTGGATCTCCTGTTGTGGTCTTGTTCTTGTTGTTTTTGGCCAGTCTGTTTTCTCCCCACAGTTCTCGTAAGCCTGTTTGCTTCACAAGTGACTACACCCTTGCGTACTGGTGAACGCAATTTCGGTATTTGGCAGCAGTCTCCCGTGTGTCGTGATGAATTCCTAAAGCTTTGAGCGATATCTTATGTGTGTTCAACGCGATTCCTCTGGCTGCCTTGGGAGCGTTTATCACAACGCAACTCGCCGTAAACTAAAAAAAATTGTTTAGGGAGCCTGTGATCTGGCATGCCAGTCAGGTGACCAGTCCCCAGCGAATCTGATTCTTCATTAGTAGAGTGTGGATACTGGGCATAGACGCTCTTTCTAAGACTTTAGCGTCTGGGATCTTGCCATGCCATTTGATCTTATACATAACTACAGTCATGTCATATAAACAACACAAACTACGCGGTAGCATAGTGGCTAGACGTCCTAACTGGCCGCTTCGCCGAAGTGAAGTTCAAGTAGCGGCCTTGAACATATCGCTTGATTTCACATCTTGGAGAGAGGAAGAAGAATTATGCAGAACATCCCCCGAGGAGATGCTACTTCAGGGCCGGGTCTGAATGAAAGTCCCAACCTCATTCCGATAGAAGGAGGCCCATTTCAGGGCTCGGGCCACCTGATCGCTAAATTTAATACAGTCCTTCTGGGGGTTATCAATCAACCATTCACTAACCTCGTGACCCGTCGGGGTCAAGAAAATATAGGCCCAGTACCATGTCCCTAAATTATGCAATGACACGAAAGTGGAATCTGTTCAGTTTTAAATGTGTACTCTATTACGCCTTCTTGGAGCATGCATACACAACAACAACATAAACAAACGTTTTGTTACAGAGCTTTCTTAGGGCAGCCAGCAACTGGCTTTATGGCGATTTATCTTTTTGTGTTTTATGAACAGTGCCTGATAGATGCGTTCAGGTCATTTAATGCCCCAGCCAGTTGGTGGTATAATACTGTCCCATTTGTTCCCGTTGCATTCGGTGCTCCAGCCAGTTGTTGATGTAATACTGTCCATTTGTTCCCGTTACATCCTGTACCCCAGTCAGTCAATGTAACATGCCCCATCTGTTGCCGTTACATCTTATGTTCTAGACATGTGCTACACTGCCCCATATGTTCCCGTTACATCTTATGTTATTGACATGTGTTTGTGTTTAACTGTCCAGTCTGTTCCCGATAAATCTTATGTTGTAGACATGTATCAATTAAACACTGCTCCATTTGTTCCCGATAAATCTTATGTTGTAGACATGTATCAATTAAACACTGCTCCATTTGTTCCCGCTACATCATGTACCACAGTCATTCAGTGTAACATTGCCCCATCTGTTCCCGTTACATCGTATGTTGTAGACATGTGTCAGCTAAACACTGTTCCTTTTGTTCTCGTTACATCCTGTTCCCAAAGTACAGTTGTTGATATAACACTGTCCAACTTGTTTCCGTAACATCATGATCATTATGTATCACACAGTTGTTACTTGAGAATTTTTACCTAAGACGGCAGAGAGTTGTTACTTCAAGTCATGTTATACTAAGCAACCATCCAGAGTTCATTTCCTTGTGATTTTAGGATACCTAATTGTGAATTCGGATATTTCCGCTTTTTCAGCTAAGTGTTTTTGTTTTTCCATTGTGTTACACTGATAAGGATTTTTGTCGAAACGAGTGTTTGTGTATATCTTTGTGTCGATGGTTTTGTCGAGTAGCCTAGTCACATTTCACGTTGATGAGTTTCGAACCCCTATTTTTATCAGAAGCGTGTTATTTCCTACTCCAGAAAACAGGACGTTGCGACAACAAGTCTTCATCATCAAGCAACAAGAAAACACACAAACCACGGAGATGATGTTTGTATTCTGTTGTGTTTTCTTCTTTGCTCATGAAGGCTTGTAATCGCTTGTTTTCTTGTTTGCTAATGAAGGCGTGTAGCTGCAACGTCCTGTTTTCCGTAACTGCATTTGGTAAAGCTGTCTTACACTTTGTTTTTTGTATTGTTTACTTGTTGATAGCTATAACACAGTTTTACCCTACTTCATTGGGCGTTGTTGTGAAGTTGGAACCGCGACTAACTAACTTAACTAACTACTCCGTGAGTCACATTCTAGAAATCACTAAAAAACAACGTGATTCCGCCATGTAAGAAATAACTAAACACAAGCCAGTTTCACGATAACCGGTACGCTTATGCAAAGGATCACGTGCACACATTGAATACCACCACAAATGCCGGGTAATCCCGCCTGACAGATCACACAGCTGGTATCTAATGAGTTAAAGCAATAACGGAAATATTACTCGCGGTTAAAACGATAACATCCCAGGAATGGTAAACACACAGTCGCACATACATAACGAGGCGTACAAAACCTTGGCTGCCGTGATGTACTGCTAACTATAACCGGGACGATAACTTCCAAGATTAAATAAACTGAACACATTAAGAACACCCACACTCCGGGGTGAATGCATGTTCTGGCTCTGTATAGAACGCCAGTCGAGTCTAGCCAACAGAAACCATGTGAACACGACGGAGAGGGGGAGATAAGCCGCCGGTTTCTTCACACCTTGAAGCTATTAGCCCAGGTGTGCGGAGATATGCTCGTCTGGCCGGTCGTCGCGGCTGTGAGATCTGTCAAACTTAAAATCTGGCAAACCAGGGAATTGAAAAACTGAGATCATATTAGCTGTTGGCTATTATTATTGTATTATTGTTTATTTTCCAGCTATGGTTGCGACCTGCTTGTTAATTAATTTAAAAACAATAACATTAATAATATTACTTGCTTTCTTGCCTTAACAGTCACCTTTTCCTTTTTTTTTAAACTGTATGTAGTGAGCTCCGCGATGAAGAGGTTATGGAAGCAGTTCGTAATCCCGCATATCGCGTTTCAAACACAGCTGCGGGCGATTTCGCAGCAGACCGCCTGACGTTGGATTTTTTTAAATAAAATGGTATGGGTGCCGGTCATTCAGAAAGCAATGGCAAACTACTGCATGTAAGCTTGCCTAGGAATCACGAACAGCCAAAACATTCTGGGTTGACTGCTGCGTCTTGTAAAGGATATGCAACTAACTTTAACTAAAACGTAAGCACGGCTGGATTTTCCGATCATTAGAAGCGTTCCCAACCCCGTCAAATGTTTTCGGTCCCTTGCCCTCTTATGGGGTCAGCCCTTCGGTCAAGACTCCTAAGCGTTTTCCTCCGGCAGTAAGTCCGCCTTTGAGGCGTCTCGTGTATCGCATCTAATCCCACATTCACAATTCTGTATGTGCCAGCCCACAGGCCATCCCGCCCTCAGTTTTTTTTTGTTTTTTTTTGCATATCCCTTGCAGGACGTTGCAGTCAACGCCAGCATTTTTCATCTGCTGTTTATATACTAGGCAAGCTTACCCTCAGTAGTTTGCCATTGCTTTCTGAGCGACCGGCTCACATACCCCGTAAGTTACCAACGCAGCGAAAATCGCTACCGATTCTCGCGCAGGTTACGTTACTCAGCCCTCAGTTTATTACTCTAAAATCCCTCCTGCGTGTTAGGTTGGAATCTTTTGACAATCGAAATACATTAAACCCGTTTAGAAACATTACCAACCCTGGTCTAATCCCAGTCTGTTTGTGGGTTGTACCGAATCAGTGACCTTTACATCCTGTTCTGTCTCTCGGCGGGTGTCAAGTTTCAATAGCTGTTTTTCAGACATCCTGCTCATTTCTGAGGTTGGAGAGGAGAGGGAGACCTCGGCAACACGTTCCCCTGGAGATTGTACTCTGGTACCGGGTCGGAAGAAAAGTCTCTACATGAACCCCACTCAGAAGATGCAAGCCCTTGTCGAGGCTTGGACTATCTGACCATCCATGCATTCAGACCTCAGAGTTTACACTCAAGTTACCAGCCGACCATTTCCAGGTAGTGACAAGAACCCATCTAAGTATATGACTTCATGTTCCCCTGTATTTTAATCTTCGCGGAGCTCAGGCCTCTATCTATATTACTGGACACATGTCTCCGTTTTCTGTTTGAGTTATGTAAACTGCTTATGCATCCTTTTCCCTGCCCCATGTTTTTTCCATGCCTTCCTTGCTGCTACTGCTGCTACTACTCACTATTACATACTACTGTAGTTGTAGTAGTAATTGCTTCTACTGGTACTATTACTACTACTACTACTACTACTACTACTACTACTACTACTACTACTACTACTACTACTACTACTACTACCACCACCACCACTATTACATAATACTGTAGTTGTAATAGTAAGTTGCTGCTGTTACTACTACTACTACTACTACTACTACTACTACTACTACTACTACTACTACTACTACTACTACTACTATATTCAAATGATTATTATGTATTTATATTTATTATGATTAGTTATCATTATAACACGGATAGGTGTTTGCACACGAACTAATATATCCTGTTGGAGATCACAAGATGTGGAGCAGCAAGATCGGCCATGCCAGCCACCATGGAACTTCACTGTTATTATTATTATTATTATTATTATTATTGCTGAAACCGTCGGTTATAGCTATTCACGTTTGTACAAATTAAACAACTAGATACGGGTGATCACTTGGTCCCGCGCCAGTCCGCCAGTAACACTCTCATTGCAACACGCTCGCGAGCTTCCATGCCAAGCCTCCCAATACTGTTCCTTTCAAACCACTGTTCCGTTTAACATGGCCGAAGTATATCAATTTCCGACATGCATAATTCGTTTTTGAGCCAGTTTTCTTTATGTTCAGGCCTTGTTGAGAGTCACTATTTATCTTCTTCTAGGTTCACGATATTCTTACAACGTTTCGACAGAATTTAAATTCAAAAGCTCTTTATCCCTACCGCGCTGATAAAATAGATTGTTCTTGTTGGATGTTCACGTGGGGCAGTGAGGAGCATTTTGTGTGATATTCACTGGCACAGGAACGTAGCATTATGGGGATGACCCTTTGCCGTGAAGTTGGAACCACGACTAACTAACTTGCACATCGTCTGGCACCAATTTGCGAATGAACGACCTAGATTTCTTTTCTTAACTCTGAAATGGCGGTTTGCTAAGACCTGTGAGTTATTTCTCCCAATGCGTGTCATGGGGTGGGGGGGGGGGGGGGGGGGGGGGGCGCAATAATCGTGGCACATAACTGTTTTATTTGACATGTTATTTTCTAAAGGTTACCATTTTTTTTATCATCTATGGACTTATTCCTACTGGCGCCTGAGGTTGAAAGAAGAAGAAAATAATTTAGACACTAAAGATCCAAAACATCACTTCCCAGATTCTTCATGTCGTATTTTTTTTTTTTTTTTTTTTTGCATATCCTTTACAGGACATTGCAGAACGACGGCTCACATACCCTCCGTAAGTAAACAACGCGACGCGATCCGCTGCCGAATCTCGCGCAGCTGTGTTTCTTACGAGAGTATACGGGATTACGAGGTTAACTCCTTCGCCAGGGATGCCGTATACGAGTGACCAATTAGAACCACGGGGCTCGTGCAACAAATACACCTGCTCCGACACGCGCTCCTCAATGCCGTGGAGGAGGACGGCGATGACGACGTCTCATTTTTTTTTTTTTTACAGTAGACAGTTGGGATTTTTGGGGCATATTATGAGTAGAAATAACCTGGAGAACTTTATGATAACTGGCAAATTGAGGGGGAAAGAACAAGGGAAAATGTGGGGAGGTAAATATCTAGATGGCTTGGACACGTGGCACAATTGATACAAAAACACAAGAGTCGATCCACGACTCTGGTGATCGCGTGAGATGGCGAAATATTACCGCCAACACTTATCGGCATGGCACATGATGATGATACTACTTGGAACTAACCAGACAACAGTTCAGATTGCTGTTCTCCAAATTATCTCTGTGCGCGTGCACTAACAGATCAGATCGCTTTCAACCATGCCCGGAAATAGAGACTGCAGCCCGGTTACAAACTAGTTGTTAAGCATAAAATGTAAGAACAGACAGTGATTGACGGTGTGGCACGTTTATATCGCCAGAAATACATGTTTAAAAACAAATAATAAAACTTCTACGTGACCATAACAAACAGTGGAGTAGATTTAGATGGTCTGAGATCTAGATCTCCACCCCCTCCCGGAAACCCCCGACAACCCCCTCGGTAATCCGCTCTCCACGAGCTTGCAGCCGACACTGTGGCTTTGTGGATAGTGTGATAGAAATTACAAACCCATGCCATTTTCTTGTAACCTGTTCATATTGTTGTTAAGGATGGCAAGATTGATAAGCACGTGACATCACGGTGCAGACCAACACGGTGACGTCATAATGAGTTTAATGTTGGCCGCCCCACTTTTGACATGCACCAAAGAGGAGCAGCGTTCTGTTATCCGTTTCTTCTTTATCAGTGAAGGGGTGAAACCTATATAAATTCATTAGCGAATGCAGGTCCAGAATTGGCGATGCATGCCTGTCAGTCCAGCGAGTGTATGAATGGAAGTAGGAAGTTTCAAAACGGTGTGACTTCTGTGACAGACTGTACGGGACCGGGTCAGACACATCGAGTAGTGACCTTAGAGTGGCTACACATGCGACCAAGGTCATGTTTTTTTCTACAGGAATCCAAGCACTTTATCAGCGCTGGGGGACTTGCATTGAACGCAGTGGTGATTACATCGACGAATGACACTTTTGTTCTTAACCTTTTTAGAATACATGTATATTGTTTGCATCTGAATCCCCTTGTATTTTGATACCGAGTAGGAAGAAACGTCTCAACACTATCCTCACTCAGACAGACAGAAACACAGACAGACAGACAGACAGACAGAAACACAGACAGACAGAAACACAGACAGAAACACAGACAGACAGACAGATAGAAACACAGACAGACAGAAACACAGACAGACAGACAGAAACACAGACAGACAGAAACACAGACAGACAGACAGAACACAGACAGACAGAAACACAGACAGACAGACAGACAGAAACACAGACAGACAGACAGACAGAAACACAGACAGACAAACAGACAGACAGACAGATACACAGACAGACAGACAGACAGACAGACAGACAGACAGACAGACAGACAGACAGACAGACGACAGACAGACAGACAGACAGACAGACAGACAGAAGACAAGACAGACAGACAGACAGACAGACAGACAGACAGACAGACAGACAGACACAGACAGACAGACAGACAGACAGACAGACAGACAGACAGACAGACAGACAGACAGACAGACAGACAGACAGACAGACAGACACAGACAGACAGACAGACAGACAGACAGACAGACAGACAGACAGACAGACAGACAGACAGACAGACAGACAGACAGACAGACAGACAGACAGACAGACAGACAGACAGACAGACAGACAGACAGACAGACAGACAGACAGACAGAACAGACAGACAGACAGACAGACAGACAGACAGACAGACAGACAGACAGACAGACAGACAGACAGACAGACAGACAGACAGACAGACGACAGACAGACAGACAGACAGACAGACAGACAGACAGACAGACAGACAGACAGACAGACAGACAGACAGACAGACAGGACAGACAGACAGACAGACAGACAGACAGACAGACAGACAGACAGACAGACAGACAGACAGACAAGACAGACAGACAGACAGACAGACAGACAGACAGACAGACAGACAGACAGACAGACAGACAGACAGACAGACAGACAGACAGACAGACAGACAGACAGACAGACAGACAGACAGACAGACAGACAGACAGACAGACAGACAGACAGACAGACAGACAGACAGACAGACAGACAGACAGACAGACAGACAGACAGACACAGACAGACAGACAGACAGAACAGACAGACAGACAGACAGACAGACAGACAGACAGACAGACAGACAGACAGACAGACAGACAGACAGACAGACAGACAGACAGACAGACAGACAGACAGACAGACAGAACAGACAGACAGACAGACAGACAGACAGACAGACAGACAGACAGACAGACAGACACAGACAGACAGACAGACAGACAGACAGACAGACAGACATACGCAGACAGACAGACAAACAGACGGACAGACAGACACACGCAGACAGACAGAAAGACAGACAGACACACACGCAGACAGACGGACGGACGGGCAGACAGACAGACAGACAGAAACACAGACGGACGGACGGACAGACAGACGCAGACAGACAGACAGAAACACAGACGGACGGACGGACAGACAGACAGACAGACGCAGACAGACAGACAGAAACACAGACAGACAGACAGACACACGCAGACAGACAGACAGACAGAAACACAGACAGACAGACACACGCAGACAGACAGACGGACGGACGGACAGACAGAAAGACACGCCCTTGTCACAGCTCAGACCACCACAGTGCCAGCGTATCGTACTTACGACTTAAACTCGCGTCTTTCACAGTTAACAAAAACAATTACTTTAAAATGACACACGTTGGGGGACAGAAAAAGTCAAAGTCACAATTTCTTGGGAGACAGAAGTAGTTGAAAGAAGGGAGTTCCTACTGAAGTGCAAAGTCAATCAACAAATAAACAGTGGCATTAACTAAAGCAGGAGAAATGATTTGATGACTGAAATGTCAGAGACTTAATGGCTGACACCCTTACTTTCAGAAAGGCTCATAAATCCAATCTGTCTTAAAGACATACTGGACGGGAACGTTTGAGGGACACAACAACCAGACACGCCATAGACGGTGTCACCATTGGCCACAGCAATTTGAACACAGTTGAACGCCTGCCATTTTTTATTGCAGCAGGGGTTTTACATGTCATGGTTACAAAAGCAAGGAGACAATAACCACAAAGGCCTCACGACCTATTTGTCCCTATCCTCCTCCTTCTGCCTCCCTCCTTCGGGGGGTTATAAGTCAAGTTACTAAAGTAAAGGACATCAAGCCATTACCTTCTTTGACAACAACCACCTTCAAATTAATATCGTATTTGTGGCTGACTCCGCCATAGGCTTATTAATGTGAGCCAGACGATGGACCATATTATAACTTCTCATCTGAGGTTGAACGAGGTAGGACTGATGGTATGAAGCCATGGGGCATACTGGGTATATGATGTCACCCCCATATTATCAGACCAATCGGCACACGATGTGCGGTGTGGTCAGTGTGAGGTTTGACGTCTTTACTGTCCAGGACATTTATTGCTATCGATTTAGGCTGGGTCCACCTAGGGAAATAAGGTCGTTAGAAGAAGAAAATAACACTCCTCTCTAGTTATTCCAACACCTGATCAGCCACTTCGATACCGCAGCGCCCTCTTTCGATAGGTTATGGTTCCTTCTAAATCCTAGGCCAGTGTCTCACTTTGGATGGCAATTGTGAAAGGTTTACATCATCTTATTTTTTTGCGCTCGCTCGCTTAGAACTCAAGCGTAGTCCATACACACTCCTAGTAGTGCGGGCCTAAATTTTGCGTGTGGGTTAGCTTTTCCTATTAACAGTGTTCCCCCGCCATCAGGCGAACCCACTCCGAGTTCATAGGTACTTGTAATAATTTACGTCCCCAAGTCAAGGACGATAGGTCAGCATTTTAGTCCAACTGTCCGGTGTAGGGGTTGAACCCGTTACATCGGCATCAGCACACAGGATGCTGACCTACTTACACCTTCTAAAAAGAGTGTAATCCAAGATAGCAAACTATCTACCATTTGGCGGGCTTTTTCTTCCGTCACAAATCTGCCAATACAATCACAGCCCGCCGAGGAGATTCCTGATCCTTTGTCAGTTCATCTGCCTCATGCAATCCCAAGCACAAGGTGTCTTTAGTGTCCTGTGTTCATCCTCGCTCTGGTGGACTCCTGGAACTTCCTTCAGGAGCCATGCATTCCATCACTGTTTTCATTCCCCAAAAACCCCTGTGATGTTTAATGTTTACGACAGCCAAATTATTTCAGTTTCCGAGACACGATGCCGCCAATGAGACAATTTCTGAGACATGATGCCGTTAATTAGCCAGTTTCTGAGACACGATGCCATTGATGAGACAATTTATGAGACACGATGCCGTTAATTAACCAGTTTCTGAGACACGATGCCGTTAATTAGCCAGTTTCTGAGACACGATGCCGTTGATTAGGCTTTATGAGACACGATGCCGTTGATGAGACAATTTAGGAGACACGATGCCGTTGAAGAGACAATTTGAGACACGATGCCGCTGATGAGACAATTTATGAGACACGATGCTGTTAATTAGCCAGTTTCTGAGACACGATGCCGTTAATTAGCCAGTTTCTGAGACACGGTGCCGATGATGAGACAATTTAGGAGACACGATGCCGTTGAAGAGACAATTTGAGACACGATGCCGCTGATGAGGCAATTTATGAGACACGATGCTGTTAATTAGCCAGTTTCTGAGACACGATGCCGTTAATTAGCCAGTTTCTGAGACACGATGCCGACGATGAGACAATTTATGAGACACGATGCCGCTGATGAGACAATTTATGAGACACGATGCCGTTAATTAGCCAGTTTCTGAGACACGATGCCGACGATGAGACAATTTATGAGACTCGATGCCGTTAATTGGCCAGTTTCTGAGACACGATGCCGACGATGAGACAATTTATGAGACACGATGCCGCTGATGAGACAATTTATGAGATACGATGCCGTTAATTAGCCAGTTTCTGAGACACGATGCCGACGATGAGACAATTTATCAGACTCGATGCCGTTAATTAGCCAGTTTCTGAGACACGATGCCGACGATGAGACAATTTATGAGACACCGATGCCGCTGATGAGACAATCTATAAGACACGATGCCGTTAATTAGCCAGTTTCTGAGACACGATGCCGACGATGAGACAATTTATGAGACTCGATGCCGTTAATTGGCCAGTTTCTGAGACACGATGCCGACGATGAGACAATTTATGAGACACGATGCCGCTGATGAGACAATTTATAAGACACGATGCCGTTAATTAGCCAGTCTCTGAGACACGATGCCGACGATGAGACAATTTATGAGACTCGATGCCGTTAATTAGCCAGTTTCTGAGACACGATGCCGACGATGAGACAATTTATAAGACACGATGCCGTTAATTAGCCAGTTTCTGAGACACGATGCCGACGATGAGACAATTTATGAGGACTCGATGCCGTTAATTGGCCAGTTTCTGAGACACGATGCCGTTAATTGGCCAGTTTCTGAGACACGATGCCGTTAATTGGCCAGTTTCTGAGACACGATGCCGACGATGAGACAATTTATGAGACACGATGCCGCTGATGAGCCAATTTATAAGACACGATGCCGTTAATTAGCCAGTTTCTGAGACACGATGCCGACGATGAGACAATTTATGAGACTCGATGCCGTTAATTAGCCAGTTTCTGAGACACGATGCCGACGATGAGACAATTTATAAGACACGATGCCGTTCATTAGCCAGTTTCTGAGACACGATGCCGACGATGAGACAATTTATGAGACTCGATGCCGTTAATTAGCCAGTTTCTGAGACACGATGCCGACGATGAGACAATTTATAATACACGATGCCGTTAATTAGCCAGTTTCTGAGACACGATGCCGTTAACAAGCTAATGTTTTTCCACATGCAATCTTCTAGAAACGAGGCGGGGAACGTCCGGCACGAGCGACATATAAGGCCCGCGAAATAATTTTGTCTGGCTCTGCAAAGGTAACTAGAGGGGACGCAGAGGTGTTTCCAAGGCACCAGGGCCGTGTTATATACTGGCCAAGACCTATTGACGCGTCCTCGTCGAGCGTCCTAGGCAACAGGACCCTTCGGGGTTCTGGCTAAAGTCAGTAGGATCGCCGATTCCTCCGAAGTCGGAGAGTGTCTGCCTGTACGGCGAGGGACCACCAGTCTGCACACTAATAAGCCAGACATGGGACAACGGATACTGACGCAAATCTCAGGTCCTGTATGACATCACACTGATGTTGGACAACAGGATGCCTTCATCCGACATACAGGACTTCGCGTTGGATCTCAAGTCAACGAGCACAAGCAAGCAAGGTAACTAGAGTTTTCTAAACATAAGTAATAATGAATTTCCCACTTTGAGGACACATGCATTAAAATATGTGTGTTCGGAACAACATACTGCTGTGAGCTGTTCTTTCCAAAACTTATCACAAAGAGTCGACTGCGCTCCAGACTGATTAATTAAATTAACTTGCATGTCCTTCACAGGACGTAGCAGTCAACCCCAACATTTTCGCTGTTCGTGATTCCTGGGCAAATTTTACGTTCAGTAGTTTGCCATTGTTTCTGAACGACCGGCTCCTATACCTTTTTCGAAAAAAAACCACCGCTGTGTGTCGATACAAACCTGGACAAACAGATGCCAGCAGCAACATGATCAACACCAGCTAACATCACCAGGCGCCTCGCCACAGAGAACCAGCTCTAGTCATCACATTAAGGTTGGTTGATTACATGTTTGGCTAAATATAGCAGGCTGATTTTTAAACAGATAATTTTGTATAGCCAGGGAATAATTTTATAAATATCCAAATGGCCCTTGGAAGAATAGAAAGTTATCCATCCCTGTTCTAGAATGTCATTATTTTGCTTCTTCTTGGTCCACGATATTATAAGAATGCTTCAATAATAGTTAAGTTCAAAAGCCCATATTTTCTGCTTCAGTGACCGCAAAAAGGTCCTTGATTCGCATCCATGTTGTCACACATGAAACAAAATAAGAAAATAAAAGACACACAATGGCAGGGAATGTGCGATACATAAAAACACTGAAACGAGCATGCAAGACACAGGGGCAGCGTGAAGTCCAAGATACACAACTATGGATGGAAAATACATGAGAACAAACAGTTACAGCAGTCACATACAAATAAGAGCTAACCGATACATAAGGACAACAGCAGATAACAGATACAAAAAGTACAAAAGCCAAAAAGAAAACTATCAGACACAAGAAGAAACTCAACAACAGTTACACGATCTTACACAACTATCCCACGCAAAGATACGTTAAATCAGGCACAGGCCCGACTACCAGCAAACGCCACTACCCGTTTTGGAAATGACAGCCCCTTATCTTTCATCTGCAGATAACGGGTTCTTTATGAGTGTGTGACCAAAGAGACACCTAGACCACTTGAAGCCGTTTAAGTCAAGGAAAGGTCAATAAACAAAAGAAGGCAATCAAATTCTGGGCAAAGTGCTTGCAGTGAGGCAACTAATCATTCCGAGAGATTCATGACTTATTCTGGCCTGGTTATGAGGGTTTATCGCGGTCATGAACGGCGTCTATTATTGCTTGGGTACACATCTCGGCAACAGAACAACCAGTTTCTGGTTCCCAGGACAGCCTGAGATCAAGAGAATAAAAACTATAAAAAGATGCGATAAACTAAACTACTTTTCCCCCACTCCATATCACCGCGCATTGTTAGACTGATAGCACGGACATCAGGCTGAGATATAGTGTTGTCTTGAGAGAAGACTTGTGGTTCACGGTAAATGTATCAACAAACACGGTATGCCGTGATCCTGTATGAACAGAGCGAGAAATGTTGACACGTTTCGATACTATAGATCTTCCTCGGTCAATAAAACATAAATAACATCGCATGTGTTATAATGAAAAAAGCAAGGATAATTAATTGATGATTATAACTGTAAGGGAGATCTGGCTTATTCAGCAATGCTATTGAAAGGCATGTTAACACATACGATATTGCCATGAAACATAGTTGTCATTTGCACCAACATGTTGCACACAAAATCCACGCCGCCTGTGGCTTGACTGGCACATTGCCGTCTTGATAGACGACAGTTTGTAAAATGGAGTTACACCTCGCCATAACACAAAGCCTGGGCTGAGTTTAGAGACCATATGTTGCAGATGCAGCATGATCCCTCTCTTGACCTGTCTAGTGTACTCCAGAGGAAAGGTAACACCAAAACGGCTGGAACAAAACAAGCTGCAGAAGCTGCCGGATCAGCAAAGCAATGCTCTAACTGTCCGCCTATCGGAGCTTCCATCCTAGACCAGTTGCCAACAAAGGCTTAGGGCAGTGTTTCCCAACCTTTTTTGTACCATGCCCCACTTAAGCCTTTCTAAAATTCATATTGCCCCCCCCCCCCCTCTCCCCCGCCCCACCCCTCAACATATACATTATTTTTAATATTCAAAAATTGAAATGTTCACTAAAGAAACTTGAATGATAGGTTTTAGGAAGAAATCACTAGGTAATTATTGAGTAAACACAGTAAGTAAATTTTCAAAAACATATAATGGAGAACTGAAATTCAAGCACAAAATAATTTTAATGAAAGATTTGTCTATATTATTTCAATTATTAGTAATTATTTTTTATTTAAATTTAGTGAGATCCTTGCGCTTGATGCTTGCTGCAAAGAGATCTTATGTCAGGTTCCAATTTAGTTAACTTCAGTCTCAAGACTCCCCGTTTTATTATATTCAGCCGATTTCTTCCATTTTCGAATTGCCCCCCTTAACAGTCAAATTGCCCCCCTGTGGGGCGTGGGCCCCACGTTGGGAAACACTGGCTTAGGGTCTGGTCTGCCCTGCCATGATATTTAGTCTTTAAGTTGCATTTCCTCGCACCAGGGTAAAGCTTGTACCCTCCCAATTGCGCTCCTCCGTCCGAAGCCTTTGGCACAATGTGGGGTATCGGATTTGGTGAGCGCCGCCCAAAATTCGGCGCTAACAGAAAGCATGTAGTACGGTCTACTGTCATACGATAGCTCAGTCGTATCTAAGACCTGACCCATGAAACTTAACGCCGTAATATTAGGTCACATCTATCGATACTGCAACATTACGCTCTTTTCAGGCAAGGAGATTTTTGCTATGTGTATACCACAAGGGGAAGTCAATAAGTAAGTCACAAATGGCTGTAGAAAAATGACTAAATATGATAATAGTTTGAAACCAGTTTATTTTTATACATACATTGTCCCTTTATTTCTCAACATAATTTCCACCAACATTGATGCACTTATCCCTTCGTTTTATCAGTCCTCCAAACCGAAAACCCCCCCAAAAATTTTTTTTCC